>CM067381.1:78210691-78267144 GCA_034510155.1 Eucriotettix oculatus
GGTTAAGTCTTCCCAACCCAAAAGCGTGTAATGAGGATTATGTGCCATGGCATACTTACTGTCTCAGGTCAATTCAACACGCTGATGGTGTTATTAATACGTTACAGTATACCGAGTATTTAAAGTCTGTGGTCAATGAAACGCTTGATAAAATCCGGGCGTTATGGAGTAAATTTTCATACTTACAAAGTAGAGACCAACTTCAGTGACTGTATACGTTGGACCTTATTAATGCCACAGACTGTAACTGCCGGAAACGGAATTTTGTATATAGGCAGGTTGGCCGTCTCCAGGGAAGTGAGCGTGTACCGGGAAAGGTGGTACTTCCACTGAAAGTGGAGGATGTACAGCAGGGCCGATACCGCCGTGAAGACCACGAGAGACCACAGGAACCTGCAACACCAATGCTGCAATTTAATTCGCCTTTTAGGATGTCATAATATTTGGCACAGGAAGTGGGAAAATCCTTGTCCATGAGATTTCTAGGTTTTGGTAAGAGACGCGGTAAGTCGAGATAGATAGAAAAATATGATTAAAAGTTAGTTACAGACAGAAGATTTCAGACAAGGAAGAGATTTGAGTAAAGTTCGAGATTTGAGAAATTCAGCGGAGTTGTTTGCAGCGCGACTTATGGTTGCATGGAATAATGGTAATTTTTATAATTTTAAAGATAGCAATGTGCACAGCAACTAGACACGTGCGCCTGGTACAGAGTATTTCAATATTCAGAAAATTGATTAAGGATGGTCAGCCACCAGGGAACGATGACCTATGAAAATTTCCCCAACGCCGGCTCCTTCCTCCAAAATTGTGGATCCCGCGATCTTTGATGAAAATTAAATAGGATTGGTGAAAATCGCGCCACCGTGTAGACGGGTTAAAATGAGTGACTGGTTGGAAGGTGGTAAGGAGGTGAGAAAGTCTGGGCTCATTGGAAGGGGGAGGAAGCATCGTGTGTGTTTCCCTGTGTTGTATTTTTATTGACTTTTTTGTCTATATACATTTTCTTTTATTAATTTATTTTAAGATTATTTGTCTTTAATTATGTACCTTAAATTGTTCATTTTTAATGTATGACAGTATCCATCCTATTTCCTCAATCGAGGATTAATGGAAACAACAATAAATCTAAATCTAGAGGTGAGATAAATGAATGAATAAGTAGGTTCCGATTTGAAGCTGGAAGAAGAATTTAAGGAGAAATCAGACTTTTTTTTTCGAATACTTGTGCCGTAAAACATGAATTAGAAGAAGATAAGATACTTCCACTATTTCCTAAAACAAACACCAACTCGCCCAAATCTCTTGCTGAGATGTAAACAACGTCGCCGATTCACTAATCGGAGAGGAAAATCGTTTGCCACGTTCAATATTTAAATCTCCCTAAATTTTCCATTTTTTTAAAACAAAAATTATATACAGTAAAGGGCCCAAGTGGGAATTGGAGTTAAATATGTTGCCACATCTCACAGGCTGCAGACATATTTTTCATTTTCATAGTATTTTCTGTTTCGAGACAATAGGCTCTTATAACTTATTACTAACAATTCTCTATTTCTAAACTCAGGGTCGTATGTTATGGAGCCTTCTCATAGATCAGAATACTTTACACAAAATCTACTCGGACCTGACAGTATGGGAAATCAGCCAAAAGTTGCAGGAGTGATTACAGGTCTCGAGATAATGGACCTTTCAGGGTCTTCCTCGTTGCGACTTCCTCCTAATTTTGGGTCGTCCTCAATCCAAATCAGAGCCGCCGCTACTATTCTTCCTGCCGCTAATCTCATCCGATCCGATCCGCCGCTCGATCCGTCACGAAATCTCCCTTGCACTTGCCTTAAATTCCAATCTTCTTTCCATCAACCTCTCTCGAAATCTGTCTCAAAAAAATCTCTCAGCAAGCCTTTTTAATACCCACTCCCCGCTTCTTTAGTTCATATCACCAAGACGGCGGGGATGGATACTAACCGATGATATTTGGGGGTTACTCTTCTCTGGGTGGCATGGTTTGCCTCTCTCTCTCCTTCAAGGTTTTTTTGGGGAAGAACGCCACCCTATGCCGCCAAATCTCGCCATAGCTGGGGAACAGCCCTAGGTGCGCCGTGATGTCTGGGTTTTATTGTCCCTGGCTCTAATACTGTCACCTTTCTGCACCGCCAAAGTCCGGAGAAGATGAGTTCGACCGTTGCAATACGGTGAAGATTGTCTGGAATGGATTATGCAGGGAGAGATGTGACGTGAATCTACGAGGTAGCGGCAAAAAAAATTTTTTTTTTTTCATTTATAGATCAATCACATTTCCGCGGCGTTGCACGGTTGTAAAAATGTAATTTATTCATACGAGTCTGGTGGTCACTCCCCTTCGGTAATTGGAATATGTCCCAACTTGCGCTTGCGTGAACGCACGAACGACATCCGCCATTTCAGAATGCAAATTAATCTTCCCCCCATTATCGGGGCGAATATTCGCAACGCCTTTCAACCTGTGCGGGCAATGAGCAGTTAAATTTTAATTGTGGAAAATCTCACTGTGTAGCGCGCGGAGGAGTTCAGTTACGCCAATCCTTTTTCACTTACCCCATCCATAAAGTGAATGCATTTAGTAAACACTTAAAATTTGCATAACATAACATGTCTGCAGCCATCGTAAAAAGTGCTTCCATTAATGGAGTCCTTGGTGGATGGATATAATTCAACTTGGTTTGGTTTCTTTACCCCGGGAACGTGATTTGAAGTCTCTCATTTTGCATCTCATTACGTTACGTGTTCGGTTCAGCTCTTCGACAAGTTACGGATTGCAAATGGAGGACGAAGAGATGTGCTCAGAAATCATCATCATCATCTATAAACCGTCCTTTTTAAGGCTATATCAATTGGATATACTTTCACATCAAGCAGCCTTCAGGGCATTTTGCTTCATAAAATTAATTTTTTATTGGTTAATAAATTATTATTGAGAACAGAAAATTACAGTCATGAAACTCAAAGACAAAAATTTAATTTTTTGAATTGAATTTATTAATATACTCATTACGTTACGTGTTCAGTTCAGCTCTTCGACAAGTTACGGATTGCAAATGGAAGACCAAGAGATGTACTCACGAATCATCATCATCATCTATATATATATATATATAAACCGTCCTTTTTAAGGCTATATCAATTGGATATACTTTCACATCAAAACAGCCTTCAATGGCACTTTGCCTCATAAAATTAATTTTTTATTGGTTAATAAATTATTATTGAAAAGTAAAAAATTACAATCGTGAAACTCAAAAGACAAAAATTCAATTTTTTGAATTGAATTTATTAATATACTGTGCAATTGAGTAGCACTCGGTGGGCAGTTACAAAAAAAATATACTTAAAAATAAAATATGTTACAAATAATAATAATAATTACATTAATACAATATAAATTAAATTAAATTCTAACAAAAAAAGATAAAAAAAAGTACCCGTTATTCATATATTGTTTCGTCGCACTTGCACTACACTTGCACTAAACTTGCACTTGCACTACACTTGCACTTGCACTACACTACACTTGCACTTGCACTACACTTGCACTTCACTACACTTGCACTTGCACTACACTACATTACACTTGCACTACACTTGCACTACACTACACTTGCACTTGCACTAAACTTGCACTACACTTGCACTAAACTTGCACTACACTTGCACTTCACTACACTTCCCCAATTCTTCCCTGAAACACGTTGCTATTGGCAAAATAGGGAATGTTTCGAAGACTTCTGCAGGTAAATTGTTCCAATCCCTTACAGTCCGATTTTTAAAAAAATGTAAATTTCCCACCTTAATTGACGAACCTTCTCGTTTCCATGACCACCCATTATTATTATCATCAAATTATCGTTACCCTTGACATACTTCATTATTCCTCCGCAGGTTTTCTCAACATCTTATTAGTTGAACATTATTAATCATTTACTCTGGATTATAACGACGGTTAATTACAGAACGTCTGCTTACATTTTGAGTTACACGATGATGGTTGATTTCCGTACCTTTCGCATGGACTGTATCCACGAGCTGCCAAGTATTTGAAGCCATGCATGGAAGTTTTCAAGCAGAAACTTTGAAAGAATCTGCACATCGTAAAGGGAATTTATCTGTGAAAAGATTTTAAGATGTCAGTATTAAATCATTCGGTAGAAAAAATATACGGCAGTTATAAAATGTAACAGATATTCAAAAAATATTACAGCGGCGGCAATTTCAATATGATGTACAGTGTATTGAATCAGTGGTTAGGCAATTGAACCTACTGATTTATGTGGCAGAAAATTTTTGGTAAAAGCTGAAGAGATGGTGGCTAATGGATATTTTATTAATATCTGGGGACTGTTTATAAAAATAATAAATGCACCATAGTTACGTTAAGTGTTTCTTCTCATAAGCACAATGACGTGCTTCCAGGAATTTGGCAAATAATGGAAAAAACCGTGCGATTTAGGAAACGTAGAAAATTATTTACCGACACAAATTCAAAAACGTAAAGGGAAATTTGAAATTCCTCTAAATGAATTGCTACTGAGCTGAAAATTTTAATTGTGCGTTAACAACATTTCGTTTTCCTAAACTTGTTTTTTTTTGTTGAGATATTTTGATAATTATTTTCAAAATTTGGCAGTTTTGAAAATGTTCCTTGCGTTACGTACTTGGAATATATTTTAGCTTTTTTTTAAACATTTGATTAAACAAATTGATGACCTTTTACAGACTTTATTATATAAATTCACTCGTAACAAACGTTCCGGCATGTTTTTATGCCTTCTTCAGGGGTGTTTTTCCCCCTCCCACAACAGTGTCAAAACATAACAAAAAAAATTACATGAAGTCCAACAATCGTTACAAGTAGTTATTGCCAGACTCCTTTTTTTTGTTATATTTTGACACTGTTGTGGGAGGGGAAAAAAAACACCCCCTGAAGAAGGCATAAAAACATGCCGAAACGTTGTTAGAGTAAACTTATGTAATAAAGCCTGTTCAAGGTCATCAATTTGTTTAATTATATATAACAGACTTTAAATTTAAACCTTTTTTTTACATTTTTACATTGTACGGTTGACCATTTTTATAAATTTTCAGTATTATTTTACAATTGAATAAAACTGTGGGAAGAGAACATTTTTTTTCCCCTAAGAGCTTCATAGGGTTACTTAAAAATTAGCACATTGGAAAAAAAAATTTTTTTTCACCTAAACTACATAAACAATTAAAAAAAACTAATACTTGTATTTGAAGTATTAGGATGTAGATTATGTACAAAAATAATGAAGCTAATATTTTTATATTTGTGAAACGTAGAAAGTTTTTGGTACCAAAAATAATGAAGCTGAGAAAATTTTTTTTCCTGCAAACTGTAATAATTTATTAAATTAGAATCGAACATATTAATTAAAATTGTCCTGCAGCACCTTCCTTCTTTTGTTTTGCAGATTCTTTTTTTTCAGATTACTGAATTTGTAGGCTTATTAATATATTTTTAAAAAATTAGAAAAACAATTTTTTTTTCCGATTTTGGTCGAATTTTCTGTGTCTGTGTCCCTTAAAGAAAAATAATTGTTACGGGTTGAAGTTTAGCCGGATAAAAATTAATTAATATTTTCCCCAGATATACGATACGAATCGCATCTTACCGTCAGTCGGATTCCACTTCGTTCACTGAGCCGACGACGGGATTTACAACGAGGTATCGATCCTGAGGTATCGACTGGCTGATCACAGGAGATAGGAAACTCTATTGTGTGGCGTGATAAAAATCTAAAGTAGGCAGCAAATGCTTGGTCGTATTTAAATTCGTCGTCGATTCCTGATTGGCAGCTTTCATTTCTCACCTTATCGCCAGAATCTGAGGGAGATAAAAACCCCGTTTGTAGGTTAGAGATAAGGAGAATAGAGGGGGAAAAGGGCGCGGCTCGTAAAACCTCCAAATCATTAAGAATTTATTATTACATTCTCATACTCGCCAACCATTTTTGCTGATTCAGCTGCACAGATAAAGTTATTCAGCTCGTCGTTATTTTCGGTTTAACCACATGAAAAATGATTAACAAATTGACGAAACGGCGTTAATTGCTACATTTTCGCACAAAACTGGAGGCTTTCGTGCCTACTCTTAATTCGGCAAGATACTGGCGGTTTATTAAGCTCTGGGAAAGTAGGTGGGGGGAGGGGGAGTGAAAGGGTAAATTTTCAAAATATATATATATATATATAGCGCGGTTTAGTTACGTGTTTACAAAGAGCTTACCGTCGAATTAAATACCGCTGCGGGCAACGCCGGGCACCCAGCTAGCGTATTATGTAACTAGCATTATTATGCAAAATTTTACAAGATCATCGTGTCTTAAAACCCTGGTCTATTTAATCTATCCCCTTGTCTTGGTCAACGTCGTCCTCATCCATATTTTGTTCGCTTCTTCCCCCCTATTCTGTTTATAACTTCCTCTCGTATTCCATCCTTGGACTCCCTCTTCTGTTTCTTACTCCGCACGCCTCCTTCTAATGAATGTTAATTTTACAAGACCCTCGTGTCTTAAAACCCTGGTCTATTAATCTATTCCCTTCTCTTGGTCAACGTCGTCGTCATCCATATTTTGTTCGTTCTTCCCCCCTATTCTGTTTATAACTTCCTCTCGTATTCCATCCTTGGACTCCCTCTTCTGTTTCTTACTCCGCGCGCCTCCTTCTAATGCTAATTAATAATCTATTCCCTTCTCTTGGTCAACGTCGTCCTCATCCATATTGGTTCGTTCCTTCCCCCTTATTCTGTTTATAACTTCCCCTCGTTTCTGATTTTATCCCTCCCCCACCCTCTCATCATCTGATTTTCAGCATTCTGGACACGTCTGCTCTCGTCCGTCCTCTCCTCAATTCGTCTGACTTCTGCTCATCTGCTGCAACCCACGTCTTTCCTCTCCTCCACTCGTCTCAATTCTCCGTACGTCCGTCCGTCCTCTCCTCTCCTCCTCTCATCCGACTTCTCGGGCTTCTGCTCGGACCACGTCCGTCCTCTCCTCCACTCGTCTCACTTCTGGCCCCTGAGCCACCCCATCGGCTTCCCTTTTAAATCTTCCGACGGGAATTCCCCTATTTCACAAAATTTCGGGGTTCCCCGCCCTCATTTTTTACACACGTTCGGCGGGACTCTCCCGCGGGGAATCACCACCATCTTTCAGCCGACTAGCCATTGTTGTTGGCCGCCGAACTGCGCGCCTCATAACGCCACAACATCACAAAATCCGCCTTTTTTTATCACAATATATATATATATATATATATTTATTTATAATTTATTTAGATAGGGAAGAGGGATAAAGTGTGATTAGCCAAAATTTTTTTCTTTCAAGAGACTGAATCCCTTTCTTCAAGACAAAATGTCAGAAAGGCATCTGCTTGATCAGCGGCTGTCCACAATCTATTGATCCTCATATTGAACTGTTTCTCACAGGACCCAGGTTCTTCATGCCATTTATTATAGTTTTCCCAAAGTCTTCTTCTGACTCGCCTTAATACTACAACATCGTTGCGCAAAGCGTAAGAGGTTTTTTTTTTATTTCTTCTGAATGATGATGATGACACAGGATTCTCCTATAGCACCACAATTTCAAAGGCTTCTATTCTTTTCCTTTCCTATCGTCCACATTGTGCAGCACCACCCATATATAACGCCTCGCTCCATACGAACATCGTTAGCAACGATTTGTTGCAACAGTATTCAGGTCCAAAGACACTGCTCTGATGCAGCAGCCCTACTATATGATGCTTACCTATCTTGCGCAAGCCTATTCATTTTCGCGTAAGTCATTACTCTGCTTAACGTATTCCATCCTTGGACTCCCTCCCTTGTTTCTTACTCCGCACGCCATCCTTCTAATGAATGCTAATTTTTACGTGACCCTCGTGTCTTAAAACCCTGGTCTATTAATCTATTCCCTTCTCTTGGTCAACGTCGTCATCTATATTTTTGTTCGTTCTTCCCCCTATTCTGTTTATAACTTCCCCTCGTTTGCGGTTCTATCCCCCCACCCTTTTTTCAGCACCACATCTCAAAGGATTCTGTTTCTTTTCCTTTCCCCAGCTCCTTTCGTCCACGTTTCGCACACCCATATAACAACGCCACACTCCATACAAACATTTCTAGCAACGATTTCCTAATATTCACAGTTACCCGTAAGTAAATCCCTCCTCTTTTTTCGCGAAAGTCTTCCTTCCTTTCTTGCCCTGTTGCTATCCTACTCTTTATATCTACTATACTTTTACCATCCCTAGTTATTACGCTTCACAAGAAGGACTTGCGTCAAAATATCCCTTCCCAATCTAACACCTTTCGTTATACCACTACACTCCATTCCCTCGGTTTTCCCTCTGTTAATCCTCATATTGAACTGTTTTCTCACAGGACCCAGGTTCTTCATGCCATTTATTATAGTTTCTTCTTCTTCTGACTCGCCTTAACACTACAACATCGTCGCGCAAAGCGTAAGGGGGGTGTTTTTATTTTTATTATTTCTTCTGAATAATAACGATGATGATGACGACACAGTATAGTATAGTATAGTGTAGGTAGAAAGGACATCACGGGTCCTTTGCCCTGGAAGATCCGAAGACGTGACGTGACGAGGAGTT
Organism: Eucriotettix oculatus; assembly: GCA_034510155.1. Classification (NCBI taxonomy): domain Eukaryota; kingdom Metazoa; phylum Arthropoda; class Insecta; order Orthoptera; family Tetrigidae; genus Eucriotettix; species Eucriotettix oculatus. The sequence goes on from CM067381.1 coordinate 78,219,356, forward strand.
CGTGATCCCGTTTGCACGCACGCACGTGTGTCGAGCGTTTTTCCGCGACGTTAGGATTGCCATCACGTCCGTCCGTCCGCCTTTTAATTGCACTTTTATTTTTGGCGCATACTGAGTGTGATATATTTTTTCTTTTTTTCTTTTTTTTTTTTTCATTCACACATCGTCCTGTTAATGCAGCTTCAGCTTCGGCTTCGTCGTCGTCGTCGCTTTTCACCTGGCACTAATAAAACTTTGTATAGAGCACAGAGTCCGCCCCGCGTGATATGCATTGATAATGAACTGTTGGGGCAATTTATTATGAGGGCCGTGTGTGTATTCAGCAGCCAGCTATCTCTCTAATATGTTGCTGCATACATACAGCATTCCTCGAGGTTGTTTACAAGACATGCAAAGTAGCCCTCCGCCGCCGCCGTGTCCTGATTACGAAATTAAATATCTCCTCACACACACACACACACAAGGTACTGCTTCCTGCTTCTCATCTGCTGCTGCTGCTGCAATACGACATTCACAATCGCTTCCTGCACGCCTCGTTCGATTTTTTTTGCAAAAACATAACTGAGAGGTGGGGGGAAGGTTTTCTAAACATCGCTCTTCCTCAAAATCAATGACTAACGCTACTAAAAGTTGATAAAACAGGTCCTAGTTCTGAAATTCTGACTCTCTTTTTCCCCAAATATCACGGCCAAATGGCTCTATGAGTCTACGATTGATCACGTTCCAATTAATTGGCTCATGTAATTACGTAGAAAAAGTTAATTTTTCAATTAAAGATGGTCACTTTTTGATCAAGGAATTAATTATCTCCGCTATGAGTCTACGATTGATCACGTTCCAATTAATTTTGCTATTCTAATGATAGATAAATTTTTGCAAACATAACTGAGAGGGTTTTTCCCCCATTCTAAACACTGCTCTTCCACAAAATCAATGACTAACGCTACTAAAAGTTGATAAAACAGGTCCTAGTTCTGAAATGCCCCCGACCCTACCTGATGCGGGTTTTCTAGGGTTTTCCCTGCATCTCTTTAGGTGAAACAGGGTAGGATCCTTAAACCATAGCCCGGGGGCCCTAGTTAACCCTTGCTCTACCTTCCGCACTTTTCAATTCCCTTCCTATGCTATTAAAGGGGGGAGTTGCCTGTTTCAGGATCACCCTCATGTAGCCTGTTACCCCCCAAAAAAACTAATAAGGATGACTGAATAAGGAAAAGAAATCACGTTTTTAATTGTTTGCAGGGCACAAGTGGCAGGCGAATAACAACAACTCAAGCGGATCGAAGTCCACTTAGGATATCCGCAAAATCAGACTTGTCTACATTCGAAATAACTTGTAATCCCGATCTCTGAGCAAAAAAAAAAAATTGTACCTCTAATCTCCATGAAAGTTGGGCAACAACAGCTCAGTCAAGTCTAATATCCACATTTATACGACTCCCGTTAGCCAAACCACGTTTCGGGGGAACATGCGAACGGAAAGTAAATTATAAACGGCAACCTCAGTCAAAATCTAATTTCTCCCCGGGACAACTATCCGTCAGTTATTGATTTAAAACGGTAATTAAAACTGACTGAATATTCCCCATAGAGAGAGCCTGGATTTAATTTCACGTGCGGACTGTATCATATATATAGAAAGATAACAAACGAGGAAGACACACACGTTATTATTATTACAAGAAGATCTAGATCAAAAAATTAATAAATAGCTGGGCTCTGGAAAATAAAATTGAAAATTAATGGAAAGAAAGAAAGAAAAGCAGGAGCTCAATCTCGTTTACTAAACGCACACACGTTGTTAAATGAGACAGGAATATAGAATAGACGAGTGGGGGAACTAATTCCAAGGGTAAATATCTGGGGATATATTTTTCAACAACAGACTTGGGTGGGAGGAACAAGTGAAATTTCACGGCCCGAAAAGCGTGGAATTCCTTACACCATTTCATTATGAGGAAACTTAAAAAAAAGGGAAGTTCAAAAACAAAGGAGGAGGAGGTGGCATACTTATCTCTAGTTAGACCAATTTTGGAATATGGGGCACAGGCTTGTTGGGATCCTTATAGAATTAATCAAATAGAATCATTAGAGAAAGTTCAGAAAAGGGGGGGGCTGCTGCTAATTTTGTGCAAGTAGGGCCACAGGGGGTCATAGGAAGGAAAAAGTAAAACAGCTAGGTTGGGAGGAGGTATTGTCAGAAAGGAGGGAGGGAGAAAGCAAGACTGCATAAGCTTATAGAGGGGCAAAAACCATGGATTGGGGAATTAGCTACACAAAATGCAAAAGCCCAGTTATATAGGTAGATGATGGGAGGAGGATCACTCACCAATTCAAAGTGAAATATAGAAAACAAAAAAAAACAGATGTTGGCAAATTCTCATTCCTAAATAGGGACTATCAACGACGACTGTGGAATAATTTACCTGTGGCAGGAGGAGGAGTGTTTGGAGGAGGGAGGAAATCCTCTTCAAGAAAATAAATTTAGGTCAAATCTGAAAAAAAAAACGTGTGAAGTGAAGTGATTGATATTTTTTTAATATAAATGTGTTTCCGAATATAAAAAAAACTAAAGTGAAGTAGTGAAGTGAAGTGTTTCTCTCTTTTCCCTCTTTCAGGGCATCCACAGAACATGTTTATCTTATCTTTCTTTTTAGTTTATAATTATGTATATTTAATTATGTATCTTGCCACCACCAGGGGGGCTTGTGTAGATATTATTACGGTTGTTGTGTGTCTTTTTCCCCCTCCTTTTGTGTTCCGGATATTGGTCATAATGTTGCGCCTGCAGGTTCAATGAATCGCCGGTTCTATTCTTTACTCAGTCCAGACACCCTAAATATAGTTTGAATAGTGGAATCGTTGACCGCAAAGTTACAAGAAATAAAAATGTATAATGGCGCCGCGGTTTTACGGCAGGCCAACAACACCCTCCCTCTTTGTGAAGAGCATTTCATCTACCTACCCACAAATTGGTTCCGTCTATAGCCGTTTCTATTTCTTATTTCAATGCAATTCCTGCGCCATACGCTGTTTATATCCGTTTATTTTAGGGTGGCTATTAAGTCGTAAAGCCAGTGGAAGAGAAATTCATATTTACGGCTTCGATGATGATGATGATGATGATGACTTCCACATCTTGTGCTGCTCCATCACCGAATTCAAATGATGTGTTTTTAAAAAAAAGAACACAATAGGAACACTCTGACACTAACATTTTTATAACTATAGAATGGATAGTTATTCTATTCTGGTTTCTCCGAAATTGAATTTTCCACAATCATCGGTATTGATTGTTCATAATTTCGTCTACGAAACCTTACCAATTATCTCAGTTCAAGAATAAACTTATTTAAAATACTTGATGAGCTCTGTTTGTCATTAGTTATAACACATCACGCGCCTCATATCTATACTGTTTTCCGTCTTCCCTTTGACTTTCTCACCACCACTGATACAATTCCCCCGTCACTGTCGTCTCCGTCCAAAGTTAATTCGTGTTTCGAGACTTTTTTCGATGTCTTCTGGTTCGCTGCGGAATCACCCTGCTGTAGTTTCAGCTGGATCAGTCTTAAAATATACTTCACTTTCAATTAGTTTACTTAGATTGAATATTTCTTCTGCTAGTTTAAGCAGTTCGATTTGTTTTCAGTGCTAATCCAACAATGTCCTCCCGATTTTTTTGACTTCACATAATATAATATATATATATATAAGCTACTGAGCAAATCAATGTCAGTTTTTACTCTGAGTATTAATGTTGTGTTATATATTAAGCATTTCTTTGACTTCGGGGAGCTGAGCCACGAAATTACAACATTCCAAAGATATAGCAGTTGAGACAAAGAAAACAGTAAATAAAGAATCAAGAGACGAAAATATTAAGATAAACAAAGATAATAATTATACATTTGATACATTGCATTTCATATATTAAGATATATATATATATAAATATATATATATATATATATATATATCTCCAAATTTAGATATATATATCTCCAAATTTACAAAGAATACAGTAAATAAAGAACCAAGATACGAAAATATTAAAATAAACAAAGATAATAATTATGCATAATTATGCATTTCATAAATTAAGAAATATATATATATATAATATAAATTTAGATATATATATATATCCAAAGATACAAAGAATACAGTAAATAATAAACCAAAAGACGAAAATATTAAGATAAACAAAGATAATAATTATACATTTGATACATTGCATTTCATAAATTAAGATATATATATAATAAATAAATTTAGATATATAAATTTAGATATATATATCCAAAGATACAAAGAATACAGTAAATAAAGAACCAAAAGACGAAAATATTAAAATAAACAAAGATAATAATTATACATTTGATACATTGCATTTCATAAATTAAGATATATATAATAAATAAATTTAGATATATATATATCCAAAGATACAAAGAATACAGTAAATAAAGAACCAAAAGACAAAAATATTAAAATAAACAAAGATAATAATTATACATTTGATACATTGCATTTCATAAATTAAGGTATATATATATATGTATATATATATCATAAATTAAGGTATATATATATATCATAAATTAAGATATATATATATATCTTAATTTTTATTTTAGTTAAGATACAAATATATATATTTATATATATCATAAATTAAGATATATATATCTTAATTTTTATATATTATTTATATATATATATCTTAATTTATGAAATGCAATGTATCAAATGTATAATTATTATCTTTGTTTATTTTAATATTTTCGTCTTTTGGTTCTTTATTTACCGTATCCTTTATCTCTCCTGCAATATCTTTGAAATGTTATAATTTCGTGTGCATTTTAATTCAGAAGACGGATCCACATCAGCTACGAAACAAGTAAGTTGCTTTTAAATTATATTTTATGTTTCATTAATTTTCTCTGATTTTCGACTTTTGGAGTTTTAGAAATCATTTATGTAGTTGTTAACTGGAAAAAAAAATTTTTTATCGTTCCAGACGGTGCCAAATGTTTTTTTAGAGCATGATTGCTTGTTTTTATCTAACAATTTTTTTTATTTTGGCCTGTAAGGAAATATTTTACTCTATAGTGCCTTATTGTAGCAAAAGGAAAGTTTCCTTTGACGGAGAATGGCGAAAAATATGACAGGATCAGTAAGATGTAATTTTTTTTAAGGAAAAAAAATTGTCCGTTTTGTTCGAATAAGAGCCATGTAACGTCTGTAATATTGTAGAAATAATTTCAAACCATGTGAAAGGATCAGTCATCATGTTATAGTCCCAAGTTATGGAGTATTTGCGTTATTAACACGTTCCTGAGGAGAAGGGAACGATTCGCCATTAATTTACGACTGTGTGTTGTCGAAGGATAAATCCGTGGTAATGGACGGGGTCGCTGCTGGAGGTCGCGCGCTCCAGTCGCGGTTGTCAGCTTCCATTAGGCTCAGGCAACTGTTAACCAGAGTCAGAAACCTGTTTTATGGCGATTGCCGTCCGTGCCACTGTCGGGCCAGGGGCTGCCAAAAAAAACACATTCACAACAATTCAACTTGATTCGCCATTCCCGATATTCATCCGTCTTTACAGCTTCCATCAACCACCATCAACGTCATTTCCCTCCTGCCTCTCAAAATGTCAATAAAAATAATTATCCGACTCATTTAAATGTAGGTTAACCTATAAAATAAAAAAGAATTTTGTCTGTTTGTATATTTACTTGTAAAATTGTTGTGTATCCGTTTGTGAAACTAGTGTGGTTTTTCTTGATTCGCGCCTTTGTGTGCAACTACTTGGAAGCGATCATAGAACAGCTTGCAACTTCCAGGTTATTAGATTTAGATTTATTGTTGTTTCCATTAATCCTCGATTGAGGAAATAGGATGGATACGTCATACATTAAAAAATGAACAAAATAAAGTACATAATTAAAGACAAATAAACTTAAAAATAAATTAGTAAAAGAAAGAGTGTATATAGACAAAAGTCAATATAAACACAACACACACACACACTGGGAAACACAAACAAGCACACACACACACTGAGGAACACGCAATGGTGGAGTTTTGAACCACTACTTGGACCAGGAAACTGTCCTTGCTCCAGCAGCAGCGCCATACATGAAACAAACAAACAAAAGAGCAGAAAAAACTGAATAGAAATTTTAAAGATATGTTGTGATGTGCTATTTTACAAGGTTGGCAGCAGCAGCAGCTCATTCAACACTTGCAGCAGCAGCAGCAGGAACCACCTTGATTTTAAATACTAGAAGAGGGACGATTAAGAAAATCCTGTACCACAGCAGAGTAAAACAGCAGCAGCAGCAGCGCCGCCATTTTAAAAAAGAATAGTTTTACTCTGCTTCACCACGAAGCTTTTGTAGGAACTATTTTTTAACCTCTGGAGGGCGGAAGGAAGGAAGGCTGTTGTATAAAATTATCCCCCGGGGGTGTGTATTGTGAATACTTTTCTGGTGTAGAGAGAGAGAACAAGGGCGATGCTTGTCCGACCTTAGAGCTGACTGATTCCTAGTCATTCATGAAACTCGCCATTTGTTTGAAACAAATTAGTGTTCCGCTTTACAAACTTTAATATTTCATAAATATATATATATATATACAGGCTTGGTAAAGTAAGTATTTGCAAACTTTTGAAGAAAGGTTTTGCAGCAACTCCGTGATCTAGAATTCGTGCTAGAAAGTATTATTCTTTCTAATTGCACGCTTTTGCAACTTAAATATTTCATTACTCCTGGAGCAGTTAGAAGACGCCCATACATAGGCTCATAATTCCATCTCACCCCAGAATACCTTTCTCCTCTCCTACCCTCCCCCCACCATCATTACCCCAGCATCATCCATTTTCGGTATATCACGTGCTCGTGACATCTAAATGCAATCAGCCTATTTCTGGAATTTTGACGCCATTTTGACGACAAACTCTCAGACCAACTGGCTACTCTCCTGTGGGGGGAAAAATGTCACGTGCGCCTAGGATCCTACCAACTTTCGCTTCCTTTCCCGCCAATCTATATATTAAATATATTCACTGCACGAAAATTACGCGCCATTACAATTGTATAAATTTGAATTTAATTGCCTGTTTAATTGCTTCTTAAAATCAATTAATCAAAAATCCAAACAATTCAATTTATTTTAATGATTTTTTTTCAACAATTGTCATTGTCAGCCTCAAAATTACAGTCTGAAATTTTAGTTTATTTCGTAGATTACAGCAGCAAAAAAAAAATTTTTATACGTGCAATGGGTTTAAACTTTTAATCCTTCTAATTTCTTGATTCCAGGTTAACAAACATCTTGGTGAAATCCGAAATTTAGGAATCAAAATTCGGTGAATAAACTACATGTTAATGAAAATTTATATATTTTTTGAACTTATATGCTCTTTTTCCGTTTATAGATTTTCAAACAGTCAGATATTGTGACTTAAGGCACTGACACTTGCTGAAAGCTGTCATTAAAATAAAATTGTTTCGAAGCTGTTTAACGGATTTCTAATTATCCAAAAAATTGAAATTCATATTCATTGTTTTCGTTTTTCTTTTAAAAAAAATATACCTGAAGGCTTAATATGGTTTTAATTTTGTGGACCTGGATAATAAAATTCATGGCCTTCCTATGAACTGTATTTCCGTGTTATACAGTTCTTAGAATGAGGAAAAGTAGCGCTTTCTGTGAATTGCGCGATTTCATTATCTAATGCATAATTAATATTTACTACATTTAACTAAAAAGATAATGAAAAATTGAGCTTAAGGCAAAGAAATTAAATTCTTAAAAGGTGAATTGTGGGAATTTACTATTAATACGTTTCAATTAGAACGAAATTAATATGTTTCGAAAATTCTTGAAATGGACATTGTGATGACAATTCGAAAAATTTGACCTCTTAAAATTTTTAAACTTAAACAACACATGAGCTTTAGACTCTACAACGTTCCATAATCATATGAGATATCTGAATCACAAATACATTGCAACACACACACACACACACACACATATATATATATAAAATTATACATAAAATACATAAAAATTTTTTGTAGGTACATATATATATATATATATCGTACCTTGAATTTACTCATATACTAGGGAATCATCTGAAGGGAAATGTACCTACAAAAAAATTTTATGTAAACTAATATAAAATCATTAAATAGAACAAAAGCGCTCGTTGCATCAAATACCCTTTAAGTATTAGTATACAGTATATGTATGTGAATTATTTGATGTAAGATTACAGCATTATCAGTTTTCCATAATAATGGTATTTATAACAGCCGTAACCTCTGATTTTTTATTTTTTAAATTTTTCCTAAACAAATTTCTGGTTTTAAAATATCATTTGAAGAGTGTCAAAATGATGAGGTGGATGATGATGAATTTGGGGGACAAATTTTTTTAATGCCGGAGTTTCACAGGAGCTGACAGATCTGAGCAATGGCAAAGCGCCAGAAGTTGACAACTGTAACAGGAGATCTTAGTAAAAACATGATTATACCCGTCCGAAGAAGACTGGGGTTGATAGATGCGAATAGCACAGAACAATTATTATTAATAATAATAATCATAATCATATTCCTGTAGATCCTGTAAAGAAGCTAAGCTTCAAGGATGTGGTGTGCACATTTATTAAATTATTTTATTATATAAAAGATAAATATACTTATATAACAAATTTTTTGTAACCAAACATTATAAACTAATTACTCGGCGTCTCCGATTCTTCTATAAATTCCTTTACCGAATAACGTAAACTGGAAATAACTACTAAGTATTTTGAAGAGGATAGGAATAAAATATCGAGGAAGGTTCTACCAGGTCCTGTAAAGAGTGGAATGGTAAGAATATTAGAGGGATACAAATATTTCTGTATAAGGAGATAAGTAAAGATCAAGGATGCAAGAAGGTACGTTTGGCGCAGAAGGGAATGAGATGGAGTACCGTATTAAATCAGTCGTTTAGCATATTTAATAAACTTCCCACCTCCATTAAACAATTAAAAATAAATCCAAACAGGTTCAAATATGAACTAACTAACTGACTTCTTACTAAGGCCACTCCTTCTACTCTGTTATGGAGCTGAATGTATCATAGGGGTAGATATTTATAATTATTATGAAAGAACATTATTAGAACACTAATTTTTTTAGTATAGGATGTAAAAATATTTATCAATTTTATATATATAAGGTACAAATTGTATGTCTTCTGTATAGAACTTAAGAAAATCTTATTTTATAAGTTAAAAATTAATGAATAGTTACAGTATATTTTAATATTAATAAAGCAACCTAACTATGTGTAAAATCTCTGACTCGTGTTCCACAACATCATCCTTGAAGCTTGTGCTTCTCTATAGGATCTATGGAATATGATTTTATACTTATAATTAATGAATAGTTACATTATATTTTAATATTAATAAAGCAACCTAACTATGTGTAAAATCTCTGACTCGTGTTCCACAACATCATCCTTGAAGCTTGTGCTTCTCTATAGGATCTATGGAATATGATTTTATACTTATAATTAATGAATAGTTACAGTATATTTTAATATTAATAAAGCAACCTAACTATGTAAAATCTCTGACTCGTGTTCCACAACATCCTTGAAGCTTCTCTATAGGATCTATGGAATATGATTTTATACTTATAATTAATGAATAGTTACAGTATATTTTAATATTAATAAAGCAACCTAACTATGTTAAAATCTCTGACTCGTGTTCCACAACATCATCCTTGAAGCTTGTGCTTCTCTATAGGATCTATGGAATATGATTTTATACTTATAATTAATGAATAGTTACATTATATTTTAATATTAATAAAGCAACCTAACTATGTAAAATCTCTGACTCGTGTTCCACAACATCAAACTTGAAATTTCTCTATAGGATCTATGGAATATGATTTTATACTTATAATTAATGAATACTTACAGTATATTTTAATATTAATAAAGCAACCTAACTATGTAAAATCTCTGACTCGTGTTCCACAACATCATCCTTGAAGCTTGTGCTTCTCTATAGGATCTATGGAATATGATTTTATACTTATAATTAATGAATAGTTACATTATATTTTAATATTAATAAAGCAACCTAACTATGTAAAATCTCTGACTCGTGTTCCACAACATCCTTGAAGCTTCTCTATAGGATCTATGGAATATGATTTTATACTTATAATTAATGAATAGTTACAGTATATTTTAATATTAATAAAGCAACCTAACTATGTAAAATCTCTGACTCGTGTTCCACAACATCATCATCCTTGAAGCTTGTGCTTCTCTATAGGATCTATGGAATATGATTTTATACTTATAATTAACGAATAGTTACAGTATATTTTAATATTAATAAAGCAACCTAACTACGTAAAATCTCTGACTCATCCTTGAAGCTTGTGCTTCACTATAGCATCTATGGAATATGATTTTATACTTATAATTAATGAATAGTTACAGTATATTTTAATATGAATAAAGCAACCTAACTATGTAAAATCTCTGACTCGTTCCACATCATCCTTGAAGCTTGTGCTTCTCTATAGGATCTATGGAATATGATTTTATACTCCAAAAAAATCATGAAAAGTGTGCGTCAGCGAGGTGCAAGAAGAGTATATTGTAGCGCCGCCATTCCCGGGGAGGAAGACAGTAATGACAATGTTCGGGGCTTTCCCCGACGCGACGACGGGCACGTATCGACGCCGGCGCCGCATCATCAATTACGAACGAGGCGCTGTCTCGGGAGCGCAGCGATGAAAATGAGGTTCCAAAAATCGCGCGGAATGCGGGCGGTGAGCGACAGCGGCCTTAATAAAACGTCACCCGCCGGAATCGTTAATCTTCCGTAATTGCCAGCAATAGCAGCCGCGCCGCTGCAAATTAATTACACTTGCAGAGCGAGTGAGCGAACCGAACCGAACGGAACGGAACCGCATCGCTCCTGCCAATATACAACTGTCTGCCCCGCTAACGGATGCCGCCATGGAATGCTTCTTCTTCTCTCTCTCTCTCTCTATGGAACTAGGCCGCCAACATACATGCATTACCTCCACAATCATGCCGTTAAATAAATTTAAATACAAACAATATCGTCTGTTCCACGGGCTGGCTCATCGGCCATTGCGCAAAGACTTTCTGAGAAAAGAAATCAAAGATGCTTGTGCAGGAAGTGTACTTTTCAAAGATGTTATAATATCACCGAGATTTTGCGCATTTTCATCTTCCGAAATAGTTATTTTTTTTTTGCAATCGTAATATGCTGGCCAATTATTGTTGGACAGATACTCGACAGGTGAAATATAACAGAAAATCGTTATTCAAGTCAGAATGAATGATTGAAGATAGTGCAGAAAATATTACAAGTGTTTGAAATTATAAATGCCAGCTTCTCTGAAACCTTTCGCGATGGGGAAAAGCCGGGAATAAGATGGAGTACCGTATTAAATCATTCGTTTGACTGATGACTCAAAAAAAAACATTAAAAGTGTGCTATCACATTTTAATAATGTAACAATAACATATATTTACTTCTGAATCAAATAATTAGTCTATGCTCATGAGTGCAATGGACTGAAAGCCGTTTATTTTAACAATTTGAAATTGAATTAAAAATAATCTGTGTGGGCGTTGGAGAAATTATAATGGCACATTTTGTACATACGTGACCTTATTATTATTATTGTTATTATTTGGCACTAGCTGGGTGCCAGGCGATGCCCGGGGAAAATAATTCTTAAATATAAAAAAAAACATTTTACCGAAGTTGTGATAAATAAATTTTTTAACATTTTCGCGAACGTCGTCGTCGCGTCCGCCGCACGCGTACACGCCTGAAACCTTGCGCTATGGGGGAAAATCCCCTATCAAATTTGAATAGTGTCACAATAACATATATTTACTTCTGAATTAAATAATTAGTCTATGCTCATGAGTACAATGGATGTTTTTTTTTAAACAATTTGAAATTGAATTAAAAATAATCTGTGTGGGCGTTGGAGAAATTATAATGGCACATTTTGTACATACGAGACATTATTATTATTATTATTTGGCACTATCTGGGTGCCAGGCGATGCCCGGGAAAATAATTCTTAAATATTAAAAATAAAACATTTTACTGAAGTTGTGATAAATAAATTTTTTAACATTTTCGCGAACGTCGTCGTCGCGTCCGCCGCACGCGCCTGAAACCTTGCGCTATGGGGAAAAGCCCCTATCACATTTTAATAATGTCACAATAACATATATTTACTTCTGAATCAAATGATTAGTCTATACTCATGAGTGCAATGGACGAAAAGCCGTTTATTTTAACAATTTGAAATTGAATTAAAAATAAACTGTGTGGGCGTTGGAGAAATTATAATAGCACATTTTGTACATATAGTACACTATTATTTGTCACTATCTGGGTGCCAGGCGATGCCCAGGAAAATAATTCTTAAATATAAAAAAAAAACCTTTTACTGAAGTTGTGATAAATAAATTTTGTAACTTTTTCGCGAACGTCGTCGTCGCGTCCGCCGCACGCGTGCGCGCAAGTTAACGTTGTAAGAGTGCAATATATATGTGGCATTATGGTAGGAAAACTTATTTTAAAGAACATAAAAACATATCTACGAATTAATTTTTTTTTATCCTCACTAATTGTTGATACATCAAAGAAATTGATTTTATTTCTGATTGTGTTTCTAAAGCGAATTTTATTTTTGGGTGAATACTCTTTACATTTTTTAATCATGTTTCTATTTGCTGTCATCTATTATTAAAAAAAAGTATTATTAATTGGCGGGTGAACGATTGTCTCATGTCTACTTTGCAGGAAACTTCATATGATGAATTCTGGGAAACTCCCCCCACCCTCGATTTTAAGAAGATTTTGTACCGATTTTGAACGTATATTGGGTGAGTGGTCGACCGAAGCAGATATTTAAAAAAATTCCTTTCTTCTCGAAGCAGGTGTTTTGTATTTATTTCGTCCTTCACGAGGCACAGGAGGTGTTATAAAGTAAAGTCACGCATCTACTTACTCCGCCCCCCTTACCATTAATTAGACACTCAGGCACTTACGAAATATCTCGAGGATGAATGATTTATATCTCTTTATCCTTACATATAAGCTTACAAAGAAGTTACCAACTTAATGTAACAGTTTGAGTTGTGGCTAATAATTTAAAGAGTGTCGTTTATTCGACCATTGTTCGAGCGTGTGTAAGCGTCGTGGAAAACAATTAGCGGGAGGCAAACTCGTGTCCCGTTTCCTTTTAGCCTTGTGGCCGATGTCGCCATCACATGTAGGAGAAAGAGAAAAAAAATAAATGCACACCCATTTCAAGCTTTACTGCTGCGAACTTTTAAAATGGCAACAAAATATTATGCAGGATAAGGTTGCTAGAGGAGGGGAGGGGGAGAGAAAAAGAAAAAAAAACAAGGAAAGTAAGGACCAATTTTCTAAAATGAATTTCCCAAACAGGCACAACACACTGACGAAACCATATCAAAATCTGACTGACGTTTATAATTTGAAACTCAATGTAGATTAAACTGAGACAAAATACCAAAAAAAAAACAAATGTTCCGAGCGTTTTGCATTCATTCACGACGAATATTGTATGAGATAAAAAAATTTGCTCATATTTAAAACAAAATGTGGAAGGAGTCGTCGTAGTCATTTATTGGCCATTAATTAATTGCTCATATTTAAAACAAAAATTTGGAAGGAGTCGTCGTCGTCATTAATTAGCCATTAATTAATTGCACATATTAAAAACAAAATTTGGAAGGAGTCGTCGTCATTTATCGGCCATTAATTAATTGTTCATATTTAAAACAAAATTTGGAAGGAGTCGTCGTCGCCAATTATTGGCCATTAATTAATTGCTCATATTAAAAACAAAATTTGGAAGGAGTCGTCGTCGTCATTTATTGGCCATTAATTAATTGCTCATATTTAAATAAAACAAAATTTGGAAGGAGTCGTCATCGTCATTTATTGGCCATTAATTAATTGCTCATATTTAAAACAAAATTTGGAAGGAGTCGTCATCGTCATTTATTGGCCATTAATTAATTGCTCATATTTAAAACAAAATTTGGAAGGAGTCGTCATCGTCATTTATTGGCCATTAATTAATTGCTCATATTTAAATAAAACAAAATTTGGAAGGAGTCGTCGTCGTCATTTATTGGCCATTAATTAATTGCTCATATTCGAAACAAAATTTGGAAGGAGTCGTCGTCATTTATTGGCCATTAATTAATTGCTCATATTTAAAACAAAATTTGGAAGGAGTCGTCGTCGTCATTTATTGGCCATTAATTAATTGCTCATATTTAAAACAAAATTTATTGGCCATTAATTAATTGCTCATATTTAAAACAAAATTTGGAAGGAGTCGTCGTCATTTATTGGCCATTAATTAATTGCTCATATTTAAAACAAAATGTGGAAGGAGTCGTCGTAGTCATTTATTGGCCATTAATTAATTGCTCATATTTAAATAAAACAAAACTTAGAAGGAGTCGTCGTCATTTATCGGCCATTAATTAATTGCTCATATTTAAAACAAAATGTGGAAGGAGTCGTCGTCATTTATTGGCCATTAATTAATTGTTCATATTTAAAACAAAATTTATTGGCCATTAATTAATTGCTCATATTTAAAACAAAATTTATTGGCCATTAATTAATTGCTCATATTTAAAACAAAATGTGGAAGGAGTCGTCGTCGTCATTTATTCGCCATTAATTAATTGCTCATATTTAAATAAAACAAAATTTGGAAGGAGTCATGTAAAACGTTGTCGTGGCGACTTTTGATTGGTGCGTGAAACTACGAATCGCAGTAAACAAAATACTCAGTTTATATTTATATTATAATAGATAATAATGAGAAGTCATCATCTATTTTTTTTATTGTTTTTTCCCAAATTTTTAAAACAAAAAGTAGTGGTGACAAATTTCGACTGTTTGGCCATTTTGTATTTAGCTTTTTTATTTTATTAGTCAGATAAATATTTACTTTTCTATTTAAGTTTATTATTTTATTGCTTACTTGTGAAACAGTTTAATAATTATTGTTTTGACATTTTTTTTTGACTAAACTGTTCGTGCGGGACTTGAACAAATAGTACTTGTTCATATCCATTTTCCCGTTGCCTCATTTTGTTCTTTGCACTCGCGGTAATTGACGAGGAACACTTATTTTTTTTCTCTTAGGCGTGACTAAAATACGACACAATTGGATTTTCTTTACCTAATATTTATATGTTATTAGGTGTATATATATTTTTTTAATTTCACTCAACAACGCCTTTTGTTTTTTAATTAATTATCCACTCAAGTCTCCAATAATACATTTATTTATTACTTGTTCCATCTTGTTCCATCAAATATATTTCCTAGTTTTATTTGATGGAGTGTTTTTCAGGCCACCCTCTTATGTAACATTTTTTTTGTAAAGATGGTTAATTCATAATTATTATATTATAAAAAAAATTATTTTAAAATCGCACCATATTAAAATGGCGACTGATAAAAAAACGTTAGGGGTAGAATTAAAAACCATCAATAAATCATATATTAGTCACATTTAATTTAATATTCTCGAAGGAAAGTGCTGTATGTAGATAAAAATGGAGGAACTCATTCATGAATCATAAATATAGTTTTTTCATAAATTAATATTACGAAAATGTAAGTCGCTCAATTTTTTTTATTTATTTAACTATAATCGTTGGTAAAACTGTATGATGATTAGTGAGTAAAAAAAAAACAACAAATATTCGATCAAATCGAAACGCGTATATTATTTCGGAAGCTACGAGGTTCGACCCAAATGTATTTGCTATATCATGTATCGATCACAAGCAAAAATATGAAAATAGTGTCTCTGGTTCTCAGATAACATTAATGAAAGATTACAGTAAGAGCGTGAAAGTTGTTATTGGAATTAAGATTTTCTGATCTAATTTTGAAAGTATTTGCAAGTATTTTTACTGTCACCCCAAAAATGCGTAATATTTCAGGGTTTATTATTTTAACTATTCTTTCATATAGGACTAAAATATCTGCGGTCTCAGAGATTAACACCACCCAAAAAAAATGTATACTAATTTCTCATACATCAATAATTATTTTAACTATTCTTTCATATAGGACTAAAATATCTGCGGTCTCAGAGATTAACACCACCCAAAAAAAATGTATACTAATTTCTCATACATCAATAATTATTTTAACTATTCTTTCATATAGGACTAAAATATCTGCGGTCTCAGAGATTAACACCCACAAAAAAAATGTATACTAATTTCTCATACATCAATAATTATTTTAACTATTCTTTCATATAGGACTAAAATATCTGCGGTCTCAGAGATTAACACCCACAAAAAAATGTATACTAATTTCTCATACATCAATAATTATTTTAACTATTCTTTCATATAGGACTAAAATATCTGCGGTCTCAGAGATTAACACCACCCAAAAAAAATGTATACTAATTTCTCATACATCAATAATTATTTTAACTATTCTTTCATATAGGACTAAAATATCTGCGGTCTCAGAGATTAACACACCCAAAAAAAATGTATACTAATTTCTCATACATCAATAATTATTTTAACTATTCTTTCATATAGGACTAAAATATCTGCGGTCTCAGAGATTAACACCACCCAAAAAAAATGTATACTAATTTCTCATACATCAATATTATTTAACTATTCTTTCATATAGGACTAAAATATCTGCGTCTCAGAGATTAACACCACCCAATATACATCAATATAATTTCAGGCTGTCACGGTATAATGTAATATATATATTTATTTATTTTTTGAATAATTGATAAGTATGACTTTTTGTTAATGCCGAGTCTGAACGCTCTTCCACAGCGATTATTTTCGACATCGCAATAAAGCTTGTTTTGACGGCGTGAGGTTGGCAATAACTTTACGACGGCTACCTATTTTGAACTGCGTGGAGGAGACGTGCTCTGGCGGAGCTTGTCATTGCTACATAAACGTCTGCCCTGCCCCCCACTGCCCCCCTTCCCAACCCCCCTCTTCACCCCCTTGCCACGTCAAATAGCATCGCGCCTTGTCGTAAAATTTTCCATCACTAGGCAATAAATCTCGAGAGTCATCAACTCACAAATACTAAAACTCGTCCTCACGAACATAAAACCTGGACAGAGTTTCAGCCACATAACAAGATAGCCGATGAAATGGAGACAAAATGGAAATAGGGTTGGCTTAATTCGTATCTCGCTACCCCGCGGGGGATCGCGGCTGCTGTACCTAACCTCATATGAATTACACACCACGGAGGGATCCAAACTCTGATAAATTTAAGCGTTACCAGATCAACACTGTCAACATTTACAAAGAGGTCTGTAATCCGCAGCTTTACTCATGCCAGGTCATCGACGCTGACTAAAATTCAGAACTCTATATCCTCCCCCCCCCCTCCTAAACAGAAAATCCATCCCCTATCACCTCCACCAGCACCACCATGTACCTCTCCTCTATTATACAACCCACCTGGTCCTATGCCTCCTCCTCCATAGGGGGAACAACAGCCAAAACCCATTCAAAACACAATACTACGCACCATCACAAACTCTCCCTCCCTGGTACCTAAGAAATTCCGTCATGCACCATAAAAACATCAAAATTTCCCAATGTTAACTCAGTAAACCTAATCAAAAGCGCACTCAACAATCCAAACCCCACGATCCAGCAATTTCACAACAATCCTCCTCCACATACCTCCTTCACGCTCCCCCCTTGCCTCAAAAGAAAACTTCCAATTGACCTCATTCAAGAAAACAGGCTATTAGTGTAATAAATAATAAATAAATAAATAAAAAAATGTCTACAAGATCCTTGATATATATATTTTTTTTCCGTTGACTCTACACTAAATGCATGGCAGCCGATTACATGAACGTTTCCGCACAAATGACGTTTCGATGGCACTTCCATCGCCTTCTAGGCTGATGATGGATGGAAGACCTATCCATCGTAACGGTCGCTGGTTACGAAGATCAGCAGCCACTTGGAAACTCGAGCAACCTTTCTCAATTCTTCGATCTCTAAAAAAAAAAAAATTTTTTTTGACGAATTGCATTTTTGCTAAAAAAAATTAAGTAGCAATACGTCATTGACTGCGCACTGTGTACGTGTACCACTTCTTCTTCTTCTTCCAATGGCCCAAAAGTCCTCTTGAAGGGGCCTAGACCTACCGAGTCGTCTGCGGACTGTGTCATGTGGCGCGTCACACATTTCCGAATTTGTGGGGGGGGGGGGGGGTGATACGTGGTCAGGTACGTGTCCCGTCCCATAGCCGAAAACCTAAGAGGCTGAATGAAGTCTGGGGAAGGGGAAGACCAACCTGTGGGACCTTCCAGATCAAATCAAGCGATCCAGAAATGTTGACGCAATGCCACCGCGGAACAGAATAGGCAACACGTTAACAAGAAATTGATGGTAATGAGCCACGTTAAATATATTTTTGTTGTTGTTGTTGGATGATTGGTCCTAGCAATCAATCACCAAGAACGCCTGGCCACACGTTGATGAAGAAATGATGTTGATGCCTTCTTTCTGCAACTACAAAGTGATTTTCATCTTTATGGGAAATAAAATCTTCGACTGAAACAGTGGCATACTTCAGAAGCTGTAATCAACAACGGATATGGATCTTCGGGCTCCAGTGAAGACGTCACGAGTACATGTTAAGAAGCACTGGGACCAAAGAGGACGACGCGCCTTCAGCAGCTGCCAATCGCCGTGCACTGGTTCCAGGTCTTGCGTCCAGTAAACACGCTCCTCCATCACTGTTTACCTCGATCTTTATGACAAACGTCTTCAGCCCACCTATTGACACGTGTGTTATTGGGCGTTTCATTATTCTTCTTGTTTTGATGCTTACCACCAAAAAAACATTCGACATTTGTTTTTTAACACTCAGCACAATTTTAATGGCCAAAGTCTGACGTTTTCCATTTCGATATACATACGGCGGGCCACATTTTTTTTTGTCTTTCACATAACATACTTAGTTTATTGGACTAGCTCTGTGCTTGAAGACACATGTGGGGAGATAAGAGGGGGGGAAGGGGCGCGTTTCATCATCACTTGTTCGCTGAGAACAAGATTTGACTTGGTCACTCATCGCTCGGGTGGAAGTTATGAAATAATAATTATTAATAAAGATAGTAGTAATGAGCACGGTTTGTGCAAAGTTGATGTTGACTTATTTTGTGCAGAGTTTTATCATTGGAGTTTCCCTACCTATTTTGGCATGTTGGTTGGTATCTGTCACAGTTGTTTTGCACATTGGTCGCATATACAGTTGTCATCTGGTTCGTGCGTGGTACGATCTGTTTCTGCATATATTCTGTGGTGGTTGGTATCCAATGGACCGCCATCGATGTCACGAAGTGGCCAAGATCCTGGTTTGTTCCAGTCCGTGACCGCTTCCGTCGTGTAGAACTCTTCTTGTTCTCTCCTCTGTTGCCATCTTCCAGTTTGGGGGTCACAATTCGTTCTTAGTTCTCCTATCAAGAACTGTTCCCTGAGCGAGTACGTTTGCCAATCTGGAGATGGAGGGTGTATTTGGACACTCCTGGTGTCGCCTTCAGGAATCTGGCCTTAACGTTCTCTATGGTGTGGACGTCTTGGGTGCGTAGTTTCATCCAGATCAGTAGTTCTAGTCCAATATGGGAACTATTTTGGCGTTGAAAATATGCATCCATCGCTGTCTTGAGAGAGAGACAAATCTTTGTTAGTTCCTTAATTTTCATGAATGGCTTTTGTGGCTGCCGTTGCCCTTTGCTTGATGTGAATTGAATTCTGAATGAATTTGTTGTAGTTTGAACGATCATGCCGAGATATTTTACCTGGTTTACAATTTGTAAATAATAATGCACAATATAATTTTATCAATGCATCATAAGGAACAGGTGATTAAAAAAAAATACCTCCTTTCTATTTCTGACGTTGAATTATTGTGAAAGAAGACTTCATGTACATGAAAGAAGTAAAAACCTGAATATTTGTTAAAACAAATAGCTATAAATGTGGAACCATTAGAAATGCGTGCGTTATTATGGGAAACAAGGAAACAATAAATGAGAAAGGCTTACGGAATATTTTTTTCAAGGAAAGTAGCGCTTTAAGCAGTTTTTCTGGGCATAAAATAAATGAGTTTTAAAGTGAAAGCAGGGACAGCCATTTCACACCACGAGTTGCGAGAAGCTGTTTCACGTCACTTGTGTTGACGCGTGTTTACTTTACTCTTCGAGGAACGCACGCGAAACGTTGTTGGTTTTTTTAAAACTGATGCTGAAGATTTGTTTCCTCTTAAAGCAGCGGGGTTCCTTGTAATCTAAGGTTAATCTAGGTTCAGTTCAAACAATTATGCTACACCGCTATTGGTTAACCGCAAGAAATTGGCCTAAATTTTTGCGCAAAGAGCTCGACAAATCATATTCCATAGATCCTATAGAGAAGCACAAGCTTCAAGGATGATGTTGTGGAACACGAGTCAGAGATTTTACATAGTTAGGTTGCTTTATTAATATTAAAATATACTGTAACTATTCATTAATTATAAGTATTAAATCATATTCCATAGATCCTATGGAGAAGCAAGCACAAGCTTCAAGGATGTTGTTGTGGAACACGAGTCAGAGATTTTACATAGTTAGGTTGCTTTATTAATATTAAAATATACTGTAACTATTCATTAATTATAAGTATTAAATCATATTCCATAGATCCTCCTATAGAGAAGCACAAGCTTCAAGGATGATGTGGAACACGAGTCAGAGATTTTACATAGTTAGGTTGCTTTATTAATATTAAAATATACTGTAACTATTCATTAATTTTTAACTTATAATAAGATTTTCTTAAGTTCTATACAGAAGACATACAATTTGTACCTATATATATATATATATATAATTGATAAATATTTTTACATCCTATACTAAAAAAATTAGTGTTCTAATAATGTTCTTTCATAATTATAAATATCTACCCTATGATACATTCAGCTCCATAACAGAGTAGAAGGAGTGGCCTTAGTAAGAACTTAGTTAGTTCATATTTGAACTTGTTTGGATTTATTTTTAATTGTTTAATGGAGGTGGGAAGTTTATTAAATATGCTAATAGATGGCATTGTAATGTACACCCTTTTGTATTACGGTTAGAGACTTCCCTTCCTTCCTTCCTTGTGTAAATTGTTTTTTACTTCTGGTATCAAAGTCATGTAACATATCTGAAGAGGTTACTGTTATTAATAACAAATAACATGAGTGATTGAATATGCATGCTGGCAGTTTTCTTGAAAAGTCCCCTACAAGATGTTTTCATGTGAGACCTGACATAATAATATTCTAACAGCCTTTTTTTGAAGTGTAAATATTTTATCTTTCCCCTGATGCATTGCCCCAGAATATTATTATACCGTCATATGTCATTATAGAGTGGAAATATGCAAAATAAACTAATTTTCTTATGTTAGGATCACTACAACTTGACATAATTCTCTAAGAGCAAAGGTTGCTGCTGCCGAGCCTAGTTTTCGCAGGAGAATATTAATATGATCCTTCCAGTTTAATTTATTGTCCATGGATGATATACCTAAAAATTTTGTACATTCAACTTCAGTTATTTCACAATTATTTGTTGCTAGTTTTATTGAGTTCAAATTGTGCATTCTTTGTCTGAAACTGCCATGAAGTGAGTTTTTATCACAATTGGCCATTGGCTGAAAACCAACCAGTGAAGCTTAATGTAACACTTTGCAGCATTTTCCAGACAATTTTGTTTATTTGTAACCAAAATACTAGTATGATCTGCAAAAAGGTATAGTTTTAGAAGAAGAATTTATGGATCTAGGTAAGTCATTTATATATATTAATTGGTTCTCCTCTTACCTAACAAATAATAAACAGAGGGTTACATTAAAAGACTCTAACTCTGGACAAATTATTAACTCAGACTGGGGGTCCACAGGGTTCCATTCTAGGTCCATTGCTCTTCTTATATATATATATATTATTAATAGAGCAATGGACCTTAATATATATATATATATATATATATTAAGAAGAGCAATGGACCTAGGATGGAACCCTGTGGAACCCCAGTCTTTGGAGTTAATAATTTGTCCAGAGTTAGGGTCTTTTAATGTAACCCTCCGTTTCCCAATTTGTTAGGTAAGAGGAGAACCAAGTATGGGAAATTCCTGTTATCCAATAAAACTTCATTTTGTTTAGAAGGATATTATGGTCTACACAATCAAAAGCTTTGGATAGGTCACAAAAAAATTTTCCTAATGGGTATCTTTTTTATTTTTTTGTTTAGTTGTTCCAAGATTTCACGAGTGAGAGCGAAAATAGCAATGTTTTATTGAAAAAAATTTTTTTTTCCCTGCTTACGATTGTGTTTTTAAAACACCATTTCCGTTTACCTTTTCCTGGAATGTATCCCACGTATTGACGTTACACATTTCTCACGCGTTCCGCATAGTTGTAAACTCCTCGGCTGCTGTTGAGTTCTTCTTTACATAATTACATTCCATTACGGTACAATTTTGTTCCATTACTGGAAGCTCTTTGGAATGGTTACTTACGTCCAGAGTTATACAAAACTGTTTATGTAAATTTAGTCGTTATGGAAAAGATGAAAAGGGCAGGGAATATCATTTTCCCCGGCACTAAATATGACGAAACGTTTGTGTTTTTGTGCTGTGAGAAGAGATGATTTTCTCGAGACGAAACTGTCTCTGAGGATCGTGTGTGTGTGTGTGTGTAATTGTTGTATAAATAATTGCCGTACCGTTAGGGAATGCGTGACTCAGTCAGTGCCTGCCTGAATACCTGCACGCCCATTCCCCTTAACTTCTTCAATGTCGATTGTCTCTGCAGTCGAGTGGGTGAAGATGCCCAAAACTTCTTACTACTTCTTCTTATTATTACCCCGAAATTTAGACTCAATTGTTTTATTCATCAGCAGTTTTAACGTAATTATTGTCCATTCCCGTCAGTAGTATTTTTTTCATTTGAGTGTACAGCTTGTTGTTTTTTTTCTTAAAAAAAGACAAAGAATCCGATGAAAACGTGGAAGGAACGTTCTATACTACAAAATGCAGCTGTAAAAGTCTTCTTAAAATCCCGCTGTTTAAATTGATAAAAGAAAAGGTTCACATTATAAAATATTATAATATCAGACGAAGTGAAAATAAAACAACACTTATTTACTCTCTGTTTCAAAAGATACGTACACACACACACGTTACCGCGCATTTCTTTTCTTTTCAAAGATAGTAATAATTCGCGCGTAAGCAACAACGTCTCTGGTGTGGTACGATGTTAGCAATCAATATCTCCCTTGGTTGTAAACAGAAATATCTTTTGGGTTCGCAAAATATGTCATTTCCATTTATTATTTTTCGTTCGCGTGTGATTTAAATTGAATTTTAAAAAAGTGTAACGTTAATATACGTTTGATGTTAAATTGTTGACCACAAAGGAAATTAATACTACTGAAGGTCACAAATAGTGAAAATTACAATGAATAAAAAGTAACGAAAAACGATCGAAGTTATATTTTCTTTGAACTGAACGTATTGTTGATGTCTGTATTCCTTTGCTTTGCTTGGAGCTGGATGTATGTATGTTAGGGAGACATCCCAGGGAGTGACGATTCATTGTCTGTATACAGGTATATATATAAACAATTTATTCAATTAGTTAATTGAATAAATTTACTTAAATAATTTTAATTCATATAAGTCAACCGAAATTGTTGTTTCCATTGTTATTAATTATATTCATTTCAAATATTACATGTACGTTGAAACGAGAGACTGTATCAAACTCGCCCGTGGCTGATGACGTCACGACCAGTGACGTCACGTCAGGACCAGGGCCCGAGACGCGAACCCAAGCACCTCCAGATCCTCTCCATCTTACTACTGCTGGTGCAACAGAACCAGCTACAACCATACCATGGTACAGCAATACCGAGGTAAAACAACTACTACTGGCAAAAAAATATTATACCCATTAGGCCTGAGGAGTGCTTGTGTTTTTCCTTCATGCATTATAAAACGGTTTAACCATTTTGTTAAAAATATAATAAAAGGTTGTTTGTTCGTTTTGATACGAATATTTATTTATTTATGTTAATGTCGCACTGCATGCTATGGCACTCAAGAAACTCTCTTCAAAGATATTTTTTTTTAAAAAAAAACTTAAAATGGTATCAGAAGACTGAGCGGATTTCTTCACTGTCCTCTTTTTTTTGTGTAGTCTAATTACGTGTGTTGGGCAATATTAAGCGCTACTGACTACTATAGTAAACAGTGGTGGGGGGCCAAGACAAATTTTAGGACAATAAAGATATTAATAACACTACAACATATACAGGGTAAGCCGTAATATTGAATTCAATTTATTAATAATACTGCAATTGAGTAGCGCTCGGTGGCAGTTACAAAAAAAAAATTAAAATATGTTACAAATAATAATTACACTAATATAATATAAATTAAATTAAATTTCATTCCTGCTATTCAGTTCATAAAGTTAGGTTATAGTATTATATTACTACCAAATGCTTAACTATTCCATTTCAATTAAATCCATCCAGTCAGATTTTTTATATTATATATTTTATATTATTATATTATTTATGCTACATTTGTTATTTCCTCTCCATCACGTGCGATAGTTCAAAAATTTTAAAATTGAAACAATATAAAACCATATTGGCGAAAATTCCTAACACGACAGTATTTTAACTTTTTACATATTTTTAAATGAATAAAGTTAATTTTATGGAAAAGGTCACATATATATAATATATATGGGAAGATTCGTATGCAGGATCGTTCGGTAATTTCTTCATAATTTTTTTTTATTTTTTAATAAATTTTGATTTTAATGGCGGTAAATGTGAACTCTTCATTCTTCAATGTCTCTCTTACTCACTCTCTCTTCCCTCCATCTATCTGCCCCTCCGTCTCTCCCTCCCCTTCCCCTCTCTCCTGCACCCACTGTTTCATATATCTGTAACACCCCCTTTGTCTGTTTTCCCCCTCTCAGTCTCCCTCTCCCTCTCCATCCCCTCTCACTCTCCATCTACCCCTCTACTCCCCTCCCTCTCTATGGTATTCAGGCTCTTATTTTCTAGCCCTTTTGCTATTTGAATCGCTGTATCTTTTATTTTAAGGGCGTCCATGACTGCAACAACAAAATTTAAGAGAGATCAACTATGGAAATGGTCCTGAAAAGAAAGAGGATGAAGAGAGATGCAAACGATTCAAATAGCAAGAGAGCTAGAAAATAAGAGCCTGAATACCATAGAGAGAAGGAGAGAGGAGAGGGGGTAGAGGGGGTAAATGGAGAGTGAGAGGGGGAGGGACTAGGAGGGGGAGGGGGAAATGGAGAGTGAAAAGGTAAATTTTCAGAAATGTTACGATCTGTCTTTAAGGTTTGATCAAGAGAGAGAGAGAGAGAGAGAGAGAGAGAGAGAGATTACTGTCGAATTAAATACTGCTGTGGGTTAATGTAAAATTTTAATTACCGGGCGACGCCGAGCACTGTGCTACTTTTTTTCTTCTCTCTCAAGTCCGTTTTCAGTATTCCAGTAATTAAGAACGAAGGTTTTCCCGGTGTATCTGCTGCTTCAGTAGTTCTTGCTTGGGCTTCCAGCCGCGGTGAACGTTGGCCATTGGTCACTTGAAAACGATGGCAGCGACCGCCGTCGAAACGTCGTGGCCAATGCCTTACGTTCACCTCGGCTGGAAGCCCAACAACTACTGAAGCAATTTGTAATTTGTAAAATTATTATTCTGTATTCTTAGTCATATTGATCAGGGGAAAAAAAGGGGGGTGGGTTGCTGTACGTAAACGTACCATGTTTTGTCATTTCTTTTATGACGTATCCTCCTATTTCCTCAACCGAGGTGCGACGTGTTTCATAAAAATTACATCAAGCTGAGGCGGAAATTTATAATCGGCAGACATTTTGATGGAGAATGTTCTGAAGTCTTTGACGAGGTGCCTACGACTTTGTAATTTTTTTATAAAAAAAAAAGATGCGGATGAAAGTGAAATTTTTAAGTAGTTGGAGAAGAATATTCGATCGTGAGCGCCGCATTCCATTGTGTCGGACTGAGGTATTATGTTATTTTTCCAGCCTTGTGCAAGTATTGAATGTTCTGATTCGCCGTGTTGTTGGAGTAAATGAGTGCATACCTCTGTAAAGCAAGCACGGCTCTATTATTTTAAGGAATGTGTTCTCACCGAGCACGGCCTAATCGATTAATGGCCGTATTTGCCCAAGGACCAGGACTCGTGTGGTGTTTGCGTAGCTGTACAACGCCTTATTGTATCCGGTGTGGGCAAGCACTGAGAGGGGGAGAGAGGGAGGGGAAGAAGGGGGAGGCTGCTTATAATTTTGAAATATCTGTACATAAATCCAGAGAAAATACACTGCAAGGCCAATATTTGGACAGGCGCCGAGATTCGAGACGTGTAATGGGCAAACACGTGCACCATTCGAGCAAACAGCGTCGCGGTCGTTTCTTCGTTCGTTCTTTCGTTCCTTCGTTGGTTGGTCGGAGTCGTTGAACCCGCGGCCCTCAGCGCCCGAGTATCTCTATCAATCGCGTTGTTTGCCTTCCTAATTCCCCGGACCTCCTCCAGCTCCAGCGACGGCTAATTCAAGTTTCCGGTTGCGGCAAAAGTTCTTCCTCCACTTCTTCTTCCTTTGTCCGCCAAGGTAAACGCGCCTCGAACTTTGGCTTTCCCGGGAAAATACGTTTTACAAATTGACTCACTAATTTACCCAAACAGGGTCCAATTTTTTTTCTTCTAAAAGTATGACGTTTCGAATCCCCCTCAGAACAGGCGCGCAGGTTACAGCACAGTGGACACCGTCAGTCAAATAATAGAAAAGTCACAAGAAAATCACTTAATAATAATCATAATAATCATATTCCTGTAGATCCTGTAAATAAGAAGCTAAGGTTTCAAGGATGTGGAATGTAGTCAGGGTGTGTGGTGTACACATTTATTACATTATTTTATTGTATAAAAGATAAATATACTTATAACAAATTTTTTGTATTATAAACTAATTAATTAATTACTCTTCTTCTCCGATTCTTCTATAAATTCTTTTATTGAATAGAAGGAGGAGTGGCTAAGGAAAAATATGAGCATAATTCAGTCTTAAATTTACCTTGATTATTATCGGGGGACAACAAGTGTTTAATTCTGTGCTGACTGCAGTCACGTGTGCAATTGACAATGTTTTACATTTTTTAATACAGATTATTTTTTTGGTTCCTTGTATTGAAGGGATGAATATCAGTATTATTCAAAAAAAAAATATGTGCCTCCTATTTGTGATTACAAATAACATCAATGAATAAAAATGTATTGGCAACGTCAAGGTGAAAAATACCTAACAGAGTTCTGCAAGAAGTTGCTTGAGGTAACCTGACTCACTCACATATTGCTCTAATAACACGTTTTTGACTAATAAAAATCTTATCTACGCCCCCAAAATATAATACCATATGATAAAACAGAAACGTGGAAATATGCAAAGTATACTATACTTAGCTATTGCAGATTACAGCAAAGCCTTTTGATACGATCCCGACACACCCAAACAACATACTTCAAGCACTGACCAACCAAGGAGTAGAAGTAAAATACATCCAGTTATTAAGAAAAATCTATAAACAAAGTTAAAACTGAAAGAAAAAAAACAGGCCAACATTTCCAGTGTGTGGAAAGAGGGAGTCAGACAAGGGGGGAGGACCCCCTATTTCCCCTGTATTTCCCCTGGAAGACATGTTCAGAAAATTAAAATGGAATAAGAAACGTGGAATAGGCCTTGACGGCAAGAGACTAACAAACTTGAGGGTTTTAGCAGACGAAAGTTTAGCAATAAAGTTACAGTCAATGCTTCTAGAGTTAAACTTCACGCAGCAGCAAGTTGGCAGGACTGTCACGTCAATGAATAAATCTAAAACACAAGTGATGAGTACAAAGTCCAATATATATCTTGAAGGAACAGAGCTGCTGTATACATCACTATATATATATATATATATATATATATATATATATATTGTAACATGAAAAGTTACACTTAACAATGCAGGCCAGCTTGCGACGAGTTGCAATTGTTGAGGAACTGGTGGAGACACGGAGAAGGGAATGCTGCTGCGACCCCACAGCAGCAGACTCGTCTCCCGTCATTCACAGGGAAGGGCGTGAGGGAGAATAGTACCACCCAATGCCCCCCGACCTACCTGATGCAGGTTTTCTAGGGTAGGTTTTTCCCTGCATCTCTTTAGGTGAAACACCGCGTGCAGGGTAGGATCCTTAAACCATAGCCCGGGGGCCCTCTAGTTAACCCTTGCTAGGCTACCTTGCTCTACCTTCCGCATCCCCCCTTTTCAATTCCCTTCCTATGCTATTAAAGGGGAGTTGCCTGTTTCAGGATCTCTCACCCTCATGTAGCCTGTTAACCCCCAAAAAAAATAATCCTCGTAGTGTCTGCGCTCACTTGTGGCAATACGGTTTATGCACTGCTTGCTGCTTGCTGCTGCTAAGTGAATAACAATACACTACTAGGTGCGGTTGGGGTTTCGCTGATAAGAATCATCGATTCTCTTTTTCTTTTTTTTTTGCTTGCCTTTCGCCTCGCGTTAAGGCTTTGTTTTATAAATTTATGGGCGCATGCGCATGACTAAAGTCGCCCTCTGTTTCAATACGGAACTTCCTGCGGAATAACAGTTTCAGAAGAAAGGCACAGAGCTTTCACATCCAACTAAAACGTGTTGCGCGGTGTCTAAAAGTTACACACACACACACACGTGTTTCTCCTCC
Organism: Eucriotettix oculatus; assembly: GCA_034510155.1. Classification (NCBI taxonomy): domain Eukaryota; kingdom Metazoa; phylum Arthropoda; class Insecta; order Orthoptera; family Tetrigidae; genus Eucriotettix; species Eucriotettix oculatus. The sequence continues at coordinate 78,248,373 of CM067381.1, forward strand.
TCCAATGTGACTGTTTTAGAGACAGCCATTGTTATTGTTACGTTCTGCCGCGTAACGCGGGTTTAAAAGCAAGAAGGTGCTTGGTTGCTTGCTTCCTTGCGAACCGGATTTAACTGTTGCAAGATAAATTATGTAGTGTTCCAATATTGTGTAAAGCAAATTAAAAAAAACATGTACATGACTGTATATATATTTTTTTAAAGAATAAGGCGGATTAATATGTAATAAAACAATTTATTTAATAACAAAACAAAATCGTGCTAGTCAGTCAATGAAATTCTTTAACGTTTATTTATTTAGAAAATAGCATACGGCTAATGTACAACATATATATATATATATATATGCAGGTAAAAGTTTTATTTTAACAGCCAACCGTCTTTAATCCTTCAACAACCGTAACAATTACACGCCGTCGCGTGGCCGCCGAAAATTTCTTAACTATTTAACTTTCTTAAACGCAATACCATCAATGATTTTTTTTCCCCTTTTTTAAATTTTATTGTGTAAAGGAGAAGTTTGCAGAAATTCGCACAATACGGGATTTCGTTTAAAATTTTGAATACAAAGATTTGTAATTGGGTAGGAAGACTAGATTTTCTGTTCATAGTTGCCTAACATGATTTAAAAATCATTTCTATATATATATATATATATAATTAATGGGGAAAGGACAGAGAGATAGAAAGAAGAAGGTGACTTACCTGAGGTTCATAGATGGTAGGTAGACACCTTGTGAGGTTTAGAGTACTTGAATTTTCGGAGGCACCTTCCCCCCTCCCTTCATCAGAAAGTTAGGAAGACATTTCCAGTGATCGGCTAGCCGACGACTGATCACTAGCCAAACACTCACTGGAAATGTCTTCCCAACTTTCTGATGAAGTAGGGGGGGAGGGGGAAGGTGCCTCCGAAAATTCAATTACTCTAAACCTCCTCACACAAGGTGTCTACCATCTATGAACCACCTCAGGTAAAGTCACCTCCTTCTTTCTATCTCTCTCTGTCCTTTCCCCATTAATTGTTTTAATTAACATGACAATGTCATTTCCTGACTCATATATATATATATAATTACGAAATGAACAAGTTTAGGGACTAATTTTATTATAACAAATTATCAGAAATTACAACACAAGTAGTGATGATGATAATAATAATAATATTAAGAAGCTAATTTTTTTAAAACTTATTCATTGGTATAGTATAAATAATAAAAATTTTAATATTTCGTTGTTGACATTAAGCTACATTATATATTTTTTTAATTGTAACAATAACTGTAACAACCCTATTCTGGCTTATTTTGCACCACTGTGACCAACTTCTATAAAATACAAGAAATCTGTAACAGAAACCTTGTAAGATATGAAAATAAGGCCTGTTATAGATATTCAAGAAAACCGTATATTAGTGGTAATGAATGATTAATAATAAAAATAAGTAAAGAGCAATGGATTCGTGAAAAAAATTCCTGGGTACATTTATTTTAGGAATACAGTTATTTTGGCCTTAAAATAATAACAATATACTGATTACATATGTTAAAAAGTATATATATTTATGAAAAAAACAGAAGAAATCTGTAACAAAAATCTTGTAAGATATGAAAACAAGGCTTGTTATAGATATTCAAGAAAACCGGATATTAGTGTAATAAATAATTAATAAAAATTTTAAAAAATATAAATAAGTAACGAGCAATAGATTTGTGAAAATATCTCGGTGCATTTATTTTAGGAACACAGCTATTTGCCCTTAAAATGATTAACATTACACTGATTACATATATGAAGTAGTTGTGATTTATGCGTCCCTTCCCCCTTTCTGAAGACAAAAAGTACAGGAAATGTTTAATCATCCCTGTTACGTAAGAAGGCAATGTCCGTCCGTCCGTCGAGTAACGGCAAGTAATTTGCAGTGTTTGTTTGTTTGTTTGGTTTATCGTAACAGGCCTTGATAAAGCGCTATCGTCATTTGGTCCCCGATAATTACAAACAGAATTTTAGAAGCCTTTTTCCATTACTAGTTATGGTGAAAAGAAAACAAACCCACCACAACCACACTTTAATAATACTTCAAGTAACAATTCTTGTAGTTCACTGTGTTATACTACTTTAAACAAGCCACTTTTATTTTTGGTGGAAGACACGTCCGTCTCTCGTCAATTAGCAAATGAAAATTATTTATTTAATTTAATTATTGAAAAGACAGACGTTACTATTTTAAAATAAGAATTATAGTTACTAAATGGGTTGAATTTTTTTTTGTTAACAGGCTACATGAGGGTGATCCTGAAACAGGCAACTCCCCTTTAATAGCATAGGAAGGGAATTGAAAAAGGGGGGATGCGGAAGGTAGAGCAAGGTAGCCTAGCAAGGGTTAACTAGAGGTTTAAGGATCCTACCCACCCGGTGTTTCACCTAAAGAGATGCAGGGGGGAAAACCCTAGAAAACCTGCATCAGGTAGGTCGGGGGCATTGGCTGGGTTACTATTCTCACGCCCTTCCCTGTGAATGACGGGAGACGAGTTTGCTGCTGTGGGGACGCAGCAGCATTCCCTTCTCCGTGTCTCCACCAGTTTCAGGAGGGCAGTTGGCCGACTGATCCAATGGGATTAGCGGAGGACAACTCTTGCCATATGCCCAAGGTCTTTGACCCCGGTACATATACCTCCTAAAATAGGTGAAGGTGTCTCGGCATATGAGAACTTTGATAAAAAGTACCCAGAGAGAGTGCGAGGCATTCCCGACATGATCAGGTAAGCCCCGCAGTCACTCTGGAGTGAAGGAATGCCTGCGAGAAAACTCCCGCAGCGCCCATCTTCTCATCTGAATTTATTTTGATTTTGGTAGGCCCTTTACGGTAGTGCCTCATGTGGCGCGGCTACGAGAAAATGTCGCTCAAAGAAGTACAAGTTTGTGAGGGGTTGCAGGGGCATAAGCGGATATACTGCGCATGCGCACTAGTCCTTTCCAGACAGGAAGCTTGTGCTAGAACGAGTATAGCACAAGTGTGTTAATAGAGAATGTAGGGCTTTCCCGGTGGATAGACTGAATAATAAGGTCCTGGGATTTCCTAGACCTTTTTATTCACGCAAGTGTGTTGCTTCGGCAGGAGAGAGTTGGAAAGAGGGGGCCATGTTAAAGTCTTCAACAAAAAACAAAAACAAATTCACATTCTTAAAATACTACTATTTTAAAGGTTCTTAAAATTATATTTATTTGGTTTATATTGTGTAGCTGATGGGATTATTTTTAAAAAGTAATCCTTCGAGCGGCCAATTGAATCCGAGGAGCGACGACGCACAAACCTTAAACACTTCCCTTTATCAACAGAGTTCCGTTACGCTTTTGTTATTTAACGCCGACCTGAATAAGCCTTGGCTGAAAGGAAAAACCGCTTTGTTTATTTGCTAATGTACGGAATAACTATCAGAGGGTAAACAAAAAAAAATGAATAATACTTGTTTATCCAAGATCGATTCGCCCAAACTTGAAAATTGTGAGTCGTGTCCCCACTTGTCGGATGATAGGGTTTTCAGGTCCCCTTGAGACGCCACAGTTGCAATTCACCCAGAAATAATTCTGGCGTCCAAAAAATGAATAGTTTAAATTTTATGTGAGTTTACAACTTGATTTATATGACCACGGACGTGTGGAGGAAGGTGTTTTACATCACACACTTGACGGGCGGGGAAGTGACTCGGAGAAATCCTTGCTCGACTGATGAATGAGCACCTTAGGCGAGGAGTCCTTTTAGGACTTCACACGCCGTAAACGCGCGGAGAAATCCTTGCTCGACTGATGAATGAGCACCTTAGGTGAGGAGTCCTTTTAGGACTTCACACGCCGTAAACGCGCATTCGCCCCGTAAAGCCCCCCCTAGGGCATACACAGGGGTGGGGGGGAGATTAGGTGCTGGGCCATTCCCAGTATCCTTAATTCACAAACAAACTACCAACAGAGGTCCCCTGGCAAGGGCTTGGGCGTTCAGTGTTCGTCTTTGTGTTCCTGAATCGAGTAAACTTTACAAAATGAAGATAGATAAGATCATCGAAATGGCAAAGTAGCGGCTAATGACCTTAATGTTTTATAGTATATCGTCGTTCTTTAATAGAATTTAAGTAATAAAAAATTATGGGTTGATGGTAGGAACTGCTGCGTTTTGTAGCATAAAGGCGATTAGAAATATGTTGTGTAAGGGTGATATATTATTGGAGCCGTTGAGTGTTTTCGATGGATGCCCATACAATTTAAATGCATCTGTTTAGTTTAGAACGACAACACGAAGACCGGATACGCTTTGTGGGAAACATGCGGGCCTTTTTTTTGATAAGGTGCGATGGGAACCTTTAGCTTCTTACTCCAATAAACTCCCGCATTGCGTAATACCTGCGACTAATTGACGCAACACAAATGTTTGTAGAGAAAAAAAAAGCTTCGAGGAATTTTTAAAATGCAAGCTGTTTTATAAATTTACAGGAAAAATAGAAATATATAATAAACGTTTGAATAGATCGTCGAGTATTTCCAAATCGTAACGAATTTAGATCAGCAGAGAAAGACTTATAATTTATTACCTAACATAAAATAGTTATGACATCAAAGGAAAATTTAACCCAACGCCATTTTAAACTAACTGAGAAATAATAAATTTACTTTCGGCAACAGTATCACTGAGTTGTAAATCCCTGGTAAAAATTGATTCACTAAGGGCGACACTGCATTCCTCTAATCCTTCTAATACAGTGACGGAAATTATTTACTCTATTATTAATAATTAAGTAATAGGGCCCACAGTTGGGCGTCAATTGTAATAATTAGAGAGAGAGAGAGAGATTAAATTTACTTATTATAAATTAATTAGTTAATAAGCCGCCGCACACGTTGGTGGAAAACAACTGTAATGAAACGAAAACGTCCAATTTATTTTTAATGTTCTATTTTTCACGTTTAATTATTGGGGAAAGAAGAAGGAAAATTTTAAAAAAATTATAATGACAGAAATGAAATTAGAATCAAAACGGACATTTATTTTTAGCAATAATAAAAAATTTAATCAATGAAACTCATAAAACATCTCAAAGAAAATGAATTATCATGAAACCGGTAGAGTATTAATAATTTACATACTGAAACTCATTAACATCAGGTCACGTGTGGGGTGCACCAATCTAAATCCAGCAATGTGAACATCTAAAAATTATATGTCAGCGATACCGATAGAAGAAGTCTTCAGTTTGTTTGTTTTTTCTCTGATATCTGCGGCATGATGATCTTCTGCGGGTATGATAAATTTGGAGGCGCATCTTGATGACTGCGTCGGGATGTTTTGGCTGCCTGCAAGACGCCTTGGGCCAGAAATAGTAAAGGTCAAGAGTGCTCAGCGGTGCTCACATCAGCGGCCCAAACTTCTGTCAATTTCGCCTCGTATGGCCCCGAAGTTTTCTCCTACCTTTTCAAATAGCTAATCGGCAGCAATTTAAAATAGCACCCATTAGTGGTGGTTGTTGCTATTTACACAATTGTAGCCTACGGGAAGATGTTTAGCCGTTGGCTGTGAACGAGTGCCTTCGAAATATGCTGTTTCCAATTATCTACACGTAGTTTCCGACTTGACGGAAGAAAAATCGCGTGAAAACCAACAAAACTATCCATTCCAACATTGACTATACTATATATTTCATAAATAAAAAATAATACCTGTATACTCTGACCAATATTTTATTAATAAAATTTAAAAGCGGAACTTTCGGTCTATATTAAGATCAAATTCACTGTATAACCGTAGTTTCGTTGTATTTGCAACCATATTAAATACAGTCATATATTAACTTTTTTTTAAAAAAAAATCAACCTAAAACTCTGGGCAATTTTGCAAACTCTAATAAAAATTAATTTTAAACACGTCTACGATGAAAAATGATCTTGCTGTAGATCGAAATCACTGTTTCATTTTAATTTTAACTTTTTAGCTGTAAATATTTTATAATTTTTTAAAAAAATGAAATCTTTTTTTCTGAGCTTCAATTAAATAAATGATTTTCTCTTTTAATATAAATTGTAATATTTACAGCCTAATATTTTTTTTTCAAAAATCAGGAAAAATGGTAACTATAGGGAAAGTATTTTCAAGATTATAAACCTTTATAGGAATAGTGACTACAGTCAATAAGGAAATTAAGCGGATGTTTCAGTAAACTTATGCGTGCCAAATTAATCTTTTAGTGGTTTATCAAAAACTTTGCCCCTCAAGAAACTATTAATTTTTTTTAATTGATTTAATGAAGGTTCAGTTAAGCCGACTGTGGAAGTATTTAGCTTTCCTTTTTTAACCGCAAGGAGAAAACGAACACGTGTCCATCACGTGGCTCATTCAATGCAAACTACTCACATGTTTGTTCCCTGCACGGAATGAAAGTCCACAGTAGCTTCATTTTTCCATATCAAAATGAACAAGTTGTAATGTTACGTAAAAGAATTCTCATGTTTTATCTCGTTTGTTTTGTGCCATTGTTAACTTGAATATTCCAATTGTCTTGTATTCTACAACAAAACACAATAGGTAGGTAATTTTTTTTTGTAACATTTGCATATCAGTTCCGCAAAAGATGTGAATTCCCGGAGGTAAATTTGAAAAAAGCTCATTTTTTAATAAAAAATAATAATTATCAATTACTACATTATTTACAATACATTTGGGTTGATCTTCAAAACAAAAAAAGAATATCCACAAATCAAATTTAATTTCACCAGAAAACTGTCTTTCTCTCTCTTGCTTTCTGCAAATCTTTTTTTAAAATTTCGCCATTTCCATATCGATCTTCAAATTTTTAACTTGTTCTTCTATCTTGCTCCATTCACAATTTTCATTACGTACCCAAAATCTGCCCTTCCTCCGTTTTCTTCTTCCAACATATGTGACAAAACGATGGCACCAAATTTGTCTGATGAGTATTCTTTGTTTGGGGTAATTGCCTGATTATTTTTCTCGCAGCTACTTGAATTTTAAACTGAATGCAAATACGACCGATCCATTTAAGTTCTCATATGCCGAGACACCTTCACCCTATTTGAGGAGGTATATGTACCGGGGTCGAAGACCTTGGGCAATGTGGCAAGAGTTGTCCTCCGCTGATCCCATTGGGGGATCAGTCGGCCAACTGCCCCTCCTGAAACTGGTGGAGACACGGAGAAGGGAATGCTGCTGCGACCCTACAGCAGCAGACTCGTCTCCCCCGTCATTCACAGGGAAGGGCGTGAGAATAGTAACCCATAGCCCTTGACCTACCTGATGCAGGTTTTCTAGGGTTTTTTCCCCTGCATCTCTTTAGGTGAAACACCGCGTGGGTAGGATCCTTAAACCATAGCCCGGGGGCCTCTAGTCAACCCTTGCTAGGCTACCTTGCTCTACCTTCCGCATCCCCCCTTTTCAATTCCCTTCCTATGCTATTAAAGGGGAGTTGCCTGTTTCAGGATCTCTCACCCTCATGTAGCCTGTTAACCCAAACAACAAAAGAAATTGTTCCCCCCCCCCCCTTAGTGACTGCGGGGCTCACCTGATCATGTCGGGGATGCCTCCTCGCATCTCTCTCTGGGTATTTTTTTTTATCAAAGTTCTCATATGGCGAGACACCTTCACATATCTTTAAAAATTTCTATTCAGTTTTTTTTCTGCTCTTTTGTTTGTTAGTTTCATGTATGGCGCTGCTGCTGGAGCAAGGACAGTTTCCTTCCAGGTCCAAGTAGTGGTTCAAAACTCCTCCATTACTGCGTGTTTCCTCAGTGTGTGTGTGTGTGTGCTTGTTTGTGTTTCCCAGTGTGTGTGTGTCCCTGTGTTGTGTTTATATTGACTTTTGTCTATATACATTTTCTTTTATTAATTTATTTTTAAGTTTATTTGTCTTTAATTATATACTTTATTTTATTTTTTTCATTTTTAAATTTTTCATGTATGACGTATCGTATCCTATTTCCTCAATCGAGGATTAATGGAAAACAACAATAAATCTAAATCATAACGTAAATGAATAACATTCATAATTAAGAGTGATTTTTCTTGTTTCCTATGGGAAATAGGACTGCAAGTAAGGTACATCGTGAAAATGAGTCCTACGACTACGATAACAATATCTAACCTCCCGCACGTTTCCGTGATTAAGATAATGCATAAAACGTGTACATTTAGTTTCGCCATGCTGGCTTGTCGGAAAATAAGAGGGGGAAATTAGTGCATTAAATCTTAACAACGGAAAAATTTTCTTTTCGTTTTGTAAGAAGTAAATAGAACATATAAGGCGCAGATTTTTTTTATCTTTTTCAGGTTTGTTACAGTTTCCGTTTAGTGAGTTGCCACGGTTTCTATTATTATTATTATTATTATTATTATTATTATTATTATTATTATTATTATTATTATTATAATTACTATTATTATTATTATTATTATTATTATTACTACTATTATTATTATTATAATTATTATTATTATTATTATTATATTACTATTATTATTAATATTATTATTAATTATTATTATTATTATTATTATTATTATTATTATTATTATTATTATTATTATTATTATTATTATTATTATTATTATTATTATTATTATTATTATTACTATTATTAATTATTATTATTATTATTATTATTATTATTATTATTATTATTATTATTATTATTATTATTATTATTATTATTATTATTATTATTATTATTATTATTATTATTATTATTATTATTATTATTATTATTATTATTATTATTATTATTATTATTATTATTATTATTATTATTATTATTATTCAAATTCAACGCAATCACGGAAATTTGGAGAAGAAACTTTATGAGGAAATCTAATCAGTTAAAAGGATTCGGTGTATATTTTTGATTCTTCAGGTCGAGGAATTAATTTCCGTCAGCCCAGTTACAGGATTTAAATTCGACAGTAAACCCTTTTTGTCAGCGCTTGATTAAATCGTCACCAAGAGCGTCGCATTTTTGAAAATTTATCTTTTCACGCTCCCTACTTTATGACGTCATAATCTTCGCCATGTCTCGGCGCCATTTTCGTGATCAAGAAATCTACACACACATACATACATACTGAACAATACACAGAAACAATGAGAAGGTATTTGCACTGTCTCTAAAGTCTGATTAGTGTTAAATTCTTGTATATATATATTGCAATGTATTATTGAGGGGGTTACTATTATTTAACGATGAATAGTTATCATAAAACTGTGAATAATATTGTATTTTACATTTATTTATTAGAATGTACAATAATTGAATATTATTTTCAATAATGAAATATTAATTTTCATGTATAAAAATTCCTCTCGGGTGTCAAAGATTTTTAAACAGTGACGTTTCGAAGGCCTTGCACAGACTTGCCCCTCAGAGACTATATAAATCCTTACACTGACACTTCAGTCTGAAGATGATGGCAGAGCAAGCCATCGAAACGTCACTGTTTAAAAATCTTTTGACCCGGTTGTGCAAACCCCCCCGAGAGGAATTTATACATGTCATTCACCGGGGAAGACCTCGTAGTTTAATTAATTTTCATAGCCAGGTTTTTATCATAAATACTATATATACATATATATATATTCACTAAATTTATACAAATTAAATTTCTTACACCTAATTTAGGGTCGTGTAAACAGGCCTTCCCATAAAGCCTACTCGGGATTGGATTGTCAAGAATCGGCAAAAGGTAATTATCTTCTCAGCTTGCCTGGAACTCGTGCTGGACCCAACAAAAATTTCCGCGTTGAATGATGAAGAGCACTTTGGAGCACTCCTTTTTTCAGTTATTTAAATGTCCTCGTATTATTCCCTCTTAATAATAATAATAATTGTGTTTATCATTACAATATATACACGTTCAACCAAATAAAATTGAAATTGGGTGTGTGTGTGTGCGGTCTCGGTCTTTATATAACGCACCTCAATCATCAGCCCTGTGACTTGTAAACCATTTTGTATATATATATTTTTAAAAATATAATGAAGAGTATTGTTACTTAAATACTTATCTTCTCAGCTTGCCTGGAACTGGTGCTGGACCCAACCAAATTTCCGGGTTGAATGATGAAGATCACTTTGAGGCACTCCCTTTTTTTCAGTCATTTAAATGTCCTCGTATTATTCCCTCTTTAAATACTCAATCTTCTCAACAAATAAAATTGGGTGTGTGCGGTCTCGGTCTTTATATAACGTACCGCAATCATCAGCCCTGTGACTTGTAAACCATTTTGTATATATATATATATATTTTTAAAAATATAATGAAGAGTATTGTTACTTAAATACTTATCTTCTCAGCTTGCCTGGAACTGGTGCTGGACCCAACAAAAATTTCCGCGTTGAATGATGAAGATCACTTTGGAGCACTCCTTTTTTTCAGTCATTTAAATGTCCTCGTATTATTCCCTCTTAAATCTCAATCTTTCAACAAATAAAATTGGGTGTGTGCGGTCCCCGGTCTTTATATAACGTACCGCAATCATCAGCCCTGTGACTTGTAAACCATTTTGTATATATTTTTTTTTAAAAAAATAATGAAGAGTGTTGTTACTTAAATACTTATCTTCTCAGCTTGCCTGGAACTGGTGCTGGACCCAACAAAAATTTCCGCGTTGAATGATGAAGATCACTTTGAGGCACTCCTTTTTTTCAGTCATTTAAATGTCCTCGTATTATTCCCTCTTAAATCTCAATCTTTCAACAAATAAAATTGGGTGTGTGTGTGTGGTCCCGGTCTTTATATAACGCACCGTAATCATCAGCTCTGTGACTTGTACACCATTTTGTATATATATATATTTTTAAAAATATAATGAAGAGTGTTGTTACTTAAATACTTATCTTCTCAGCTTGCCTGGAACTGGTGCTGGACCCAACAAAAATTTCCGCGTTGAATGATGAAGAGCACTTTGGAGCACTCCTTTTTTTTCAGTTATTTAAATGTCCTCGTATTATTCCCTCTTAATAATAATATAATGGTTTCATCATATACACTTTCAACAAATAAAATTGGGTGTGTGCGGTCTCGGTCTTTATATAACGCACCGCAATCATCAGCCCTGTGACTTGTAAACCATTTTGTATATATTTTTTTTTAAAAAAATAATGAAGAGTATTGTTACTTAAATACTTATCTTCTCAGCTTGCCTGGAACTGGTGCTGGACCCAACAAAATGAATGATGAAGTGCACTTTGGAGCACTCCCTTTTTTCAGTCATTTAAATGTCCTCGTATTACTCCCTCTTAATAATAATAATAATAATTGTGTTTATTATTACAATATATACACGTCCAACCAAATAAAATTGAAATTGGGTGTGTGCGGTTCCCGGTCTTTATATAACGTACCGCAATCATCAGCCCTGTGACTTGTAAACCATTTTGTATATATTTTTTTTAAAAAAAATAATGAAGAGTGTTGTTACTTAAATACTTATCTTCTCAGCTTGCCTGGAACTGGTGCTGGACCCAACAACAAAAAAATATATATCGCGACGAAAACTTTGTTATTTTTTCCGCACAGAAAATTTTATATTTAAATTAATACTGTATTATTTTTAAAAAATTTTCGACTGTATAATTCAAGTTGTGTGGAGCATAGTATGATTACCTTTTTAAGTTTTCCCGGGCCTAATTTAATAAGCTTCCTTATCGTGAAACGTTTTTGAGGGAATAACGAGGACGTGAAAAGGGTTTTGTGTGGTTAGAAAGAGATGAGACCAGAAACAAGGGCGAAGAGCGACAAGGTGTGGAATTTAGAAGGGGGGATAGGGGGAGGAGGGGAGGGGAAAAAGGCATAAAATGCAAATTTTGAGAAATTGTCCGAACGTGTTGACAGTCATTTGTCGAGAACTCGTCCACCTCGAGTCGTTGTTCGCACCTGGTTTGAGGGGTTATTTTACATGCGCCGCCCGATAGTGAATGACTGCTGCTGTTGGCGACCGACCAGTTCCACCACACACTTTATCTTCTTTTTTTTTTCGCTCTTGAAACTGCACACATTTTAACGCCTACGCCGCCACAAGTCAGCCTTGAAAGAGTCCGCTTTTCCGGTAAACCTTGTTGCGTTCTTCTCCTCCTCACGTAATGTCATTGCCACTAAAAAAATGTTGACACACACAAACCGTTGTCGTAGGTCGGCGACGCTCTTCAAAAACAGCAAATAAAATAAAAACTATATCTGTATCGCGTCGTCGTTAATTTTTTTTGGTTTTTCCATTGCAAATAAAATTCAGATTTACTAAGATCTGAAGTTGTTAAATTTCAAAGAAACGAATTTTCTATTTTCATTGATAATTTTTCTTAAAAATTATAAAAAATGTTGTAAACTGCCGATCTCGTCGTTAATTATTTTTGTTTTTCCATTGCAAATAAAATTCAGATTTACTAAGATCTAAAGTTGTTAAATTTCAAAGAAACAAATTTTCTATTTTCATTGATAATTTTTCTTAAAAATTATATAAAATGTTGTAAACTACCGATCTCGTCGTTAATTATTTTCGTTTTTCCATTGCAAATAAAATTCAGATTTACTAAGATCTGAAGTTGTTAAATTTCAAAGAAACGAATTTTCTATTTTCATTGATAATTTTTCTTAAAAATTATAAAAAATGTTGTAAACTGCCGATCTCGTCGTTAATTATTTTTGTTTTTCCATTGCAAATAAAATTCAGATTTACTAAGATCTGAAGTTGTTAAATTTCAAAGAAACGAATTTTCTATTTTCATTGATAATTTTTCTTAAAAATTATAAAAAATGTTGTAAACTGCCGATCTCGTCGTTAATTATTTTTGTTTTTCCATTGCAAATAAAATTCAGATTTACTAAGATCTGAAGTTGTTAAATTTCAAAGAAACAAATTTTCTATTTTCATTGATAATTTTTCTTAAAAATTATAAAAAATGTTGTAAACTGCCGATCTCGTCGTTAATTATTTTCGTTTTTCCATTGCAAATAAAATTCAGATTTACTAAGATCTGAAGTTGTTAAATTTCAAAGAAACAAATTTTCTATTTTCATTGATAATTTTTCTTAAAAATTATAAAAAATGTTGTAAACTGCCGATCTCGTCGTTAATTATTTTTGTTTTTCCATTGCAAATAAAATTCAGATTTACTAAGATCTGAAGTTGTTAAATTTCAAAGAAACAAATTTTCTATTTTCATTGATAATTTTTCTTAAAAATTATAAAAAATGTTGTAAACTGCCGATCTCGTCGTTAATTATTTTTGTTTTTCCATTGCAAATAAAATTCAGATTTACTAAGATCTGAAGTTGTTAAATTTCAAAGAAACGAATTTTCTATTTTCATTGATAATTTTTCTTAAAAATTATATAAAATGTTGTAAACTGCCGATCTCGTCGTTAATTATTTTCGTTTTTTCATTGCAAATAAAATTCAGATTTACTAAGATCTGAAGTTGTTAAATTTCAAGGAAACAAATTTCTATTTTCATTGATAATTTTTCTTAAAAATTATAAAAAATGTTGTAAACTACCGATCTCGTCGTTAATTATTTTTGTTTTTCCATTGCAAATAAAATTCAGATTTACTAAGATCTGAAGTTGTTAAATTTCAAAGAAACAAATTTTCTATTTTCATTGATAATTTTTCTTAAAAATTATAAAAAATGTTGTAAACTGCCGATCTCGTCGTTAATTATTTTAGTTTTTCCATTGCAAATAAAATTCAGATTTACTAAGATCTAAAGTTGTTAAATTTCAAAGAAACAAATTTTCTATTTTCATTGATAATTTTTCTTAAAAATTATAAAAAATGTTGTAAACTACCGATCTCGTCGTTAATTATTTTCGTTTTTTCCATTGCAAATAAAATTCAGATTTACTAAGATCTGAAGTTGTTAAATTTCAAAGAAACGAATTTTCTATTTTCATTGATAATTTTTCTTAAAAATTATAAAAAATGTTGTAAAACTACCGATCTCGTCGTTAATTATTTTTGTTTTTCCATTGCAAATAAAATTCAGATTTACTAAGATCTGAAGTTGTTAAATTTCAAGGAAATAAATTTTCTATTTTCATTGATAATTTTTCTTAAAAATTATAAAAAATGTTGTAAACTGCCGATCTCGTCGTTAATTATTTTCGTTTTTCCATTGCAAATAAAATTCAGATTTACTAAGATCTGAAGTTGTTAAATTTCAAGGAAACAAATTTCTATTTTCATTGATAATTTTTCTTAAAAATTATAAAAAATGTTGTAAACTGCCGATCTCGTCGTTAATTATTTTTGTTTTTCCATTGCAAATAAAATTCAGATTTACTAAGATCTGAAGTTGTTAAATTTCAAGGAAATAAAATTTCTATTTTCATTGATAATTTTTCTTAAAAACTATAAAAAAAATGTAAATTGCCGATCTCGTCGTTAATTATTTTTGTTTTTCCATTGCAAATAAAATTCAGATTTACTAAGATCTGAAGTTGTTAAATTTCAAAGAAACGAATTTTCTATTTTCATTGATAATTTTTTCTTAAAAATTATAAAAAATGTTGTAAACTGCCGATCTCGTCGTTAATTATTTTTGTTTTTCCATTGCAAATAAAATTCAGATTTACTAAGATCTGAAGTTGTTAAATTTCAAAGAAACAAATTTTCTATTTTCATTGATAATTTTTCTTAAAAATTATAAAAAATGTTGTAAACTGCCGATCTCGTCGTTAATTATTTTTGTTTTTCCATTGCAAATAAAATTCAGATTTACTAAGATCTGAAGTTGTTAAATTTCAAGTAAACAAATTTTCTATTTTCATTGATAATTTTTCTTAAAAATTATAAAAAATGTTGTAAACTGCCGATCTCGTCGTTAATTATTTTTGTTTTTTCCATTGCAAATAAAATTCAGATTTACTAAGATCTGAAGTTGTTAAATTTCAAGGAAATAAAATTTCTATTTTCATTGATAATTTTTCTTAAAAATTATAAAAAATGTTGTAAACTGCCGATCTCGTCGTTAATTATTTTTGTTTTTCCATTGCAAATAAAATTCAGATTTACTAAGATCTGAAGTTGTTAAATTTCAAAGAAACAAATTTTCTATTTTCATTGATAATTTTTCTTAAAAATTATAAAAAATGTTGTAAACTGCCGATCTCGTCGTTAATTATTTTTGTTTTTCCATTGCAAATAAAATTCAGATTTACTAAGATCTGAAGTTGTTAAATTTCAAAGAAACGAATTTTCTATTTTCATTGATAATTTTTCTTAAAAATTATAAAAAATGTTGTAAACTGCCGATCTCGTCGTTAATTATTTTTGTTTTTCCATTGCAAATAAAATTCAGATTTACTAAGATCTGAAGTTGTTAAATTTCAAAGAAACGAATTTTCTATTTTCATTGATAATTTTTCTTAAAAATTATAAAAAATGTTGTAAACTGCCGATCTCGTCGTTAATTATTTTTGTTTTTCCATTGCAAATAAAATTCAGATTTACTAAGATCTAAAGTTGATAAATTTCAAAGAAACGAATTTTCTATTTTCATTGATAATTTTTCTTAAAAATTATAAAAAATGTTGTAAACTGCCGATCTCGTCGTTAATTATTTTTGTTTTTTCCATTGCAAAATAAAATTCAGATTTACTAAGATCTGAAGTTGTTAAATTTCAAAGAAACAAATTTTCTATTTTCATTGATAATTTTTCTTAAAAATTATAAAAAATGTTGTAAACTGCCGATCTCGTCGTTAATTATTTTTGTTTTTCCATTGCAAATAAAATTCAGATTTACTAAGATCTGAAGTTGTTAAATTTCAAAGAAACGAATTTTCTATTTTCATTGATAATTTTTCTTAAAAATTATAAAAAATGTTGTAAACTACCGATCTCGTCGTTAATTATTTTCGTTTTTCCATTGCAAAATAAAATTCAGATTTACTAAGATCTGAAGTTGTTAAATTTCAAAGAAACAAATTTTCTATTTTCATTGATAATTTTTCTTAAAAATTATAAAAATGTTGTAAACTGCCGATCTCGTCGTTAATTATTTTTGTTTTTTCCATTGCAAAATAAAATTCAGATTTACTAAGATCTGAAGTTGTTAAATTTCAAGGAAATAAAATTTCTATTTTCATTGATAATTTTTCTTAAAAATTATAAAAAATGTTGTAAACTGCCGATCTCGTCGTTAATTATTTTTGTTTTTCCATTGCAAATAAAATTCAGATTTACTAAGATCTAAAGTTGTTAAATTTCAAAGAAACAAATTTTCTATTTTCATTGATAATTTTTCTTAAAAATTATAAAAAATGTTGTAAACTGCCGATCTCGTCGTTAATTATTTTTGTTTTTCCATTGCAAATAAAATTCAGATTTACTAAGATCTGAAGTTGTTAAATTTCAAAGAAACGAATTTTCTATTTTCATTGATAATTTTTCTTAAAAATTATAAAAAATGTTGTAAACTGCCGATCTCGTCGTTAATTATTTTTGTTTTTCCATTGCAAATAAAATTCAGATTTACTAAGATCTAAAGATGTTAAATTTCAAAGAAACAAATTTTCTATTTTCATTGATAATTTTTCTTAAAAATTATAAAAAATGTTGTAAACTGCCGATCTCGTCGTTAATTATTTTTGTTTTTTCCATTGCAAATAAAATTCAGATTTACTAAGATCTGAAGTTGTTAAATTTCAAAGAAACGAATTTTCTATTTTCATTGATAATTTTTCTTAAAAATTATAAAAAATGTTGTAAACTGCCGATCTCGTCGTTAATTATTTTTGTTTTTCCATTGCAAATAAAATTCAGATTTACCAAGATCTAAAGTTGTTAAATTTCAAGGAAACAAATTTCTATTTTCATTGATAATTTTTCTTAAAAATTATAAAAAATGTTGTAAACTGCCGATCTCGTCGTTAATTATTTTTGTTTTTCCATTGCAAATAAAATTCAGATTTACTAAGATCTGAAGTTGTTAAATTTCAAAGAAACGAATTTTCTATTTTCATTGATAATTTTTCTTAAAAATTATAAAAAATGTTGTAAACTGCCGATCTCGTCGTTAATTATTTTTGTTTTTCCATTGCAAATAAAATTCAGATTTACTAAGATCTAAAGTTGTTAAATTTCAAAGAAACAAATTTTCTATTTTCATTGATAATTTTTCTTAAAAATTATAAAAAATGTTGTAAACTGCCGATCTCGTCGTTAATTATTTTTGTTTTTCCATTGCAAATAAAATTCAGATTTACTAAGATCTGAAGTTGTTAAATTTCAAAGAAACGAATTTTCTATTTTCATTGATAATTTTTCTTAAAAATTATAAAAAATGTTGTAAACTGCCGATCTCGTCGTTAATTATTTTTGTTTTTCCATTGCAAAATAAAATTCAGATTTACTAAGATCTGAAGTTGTTAAATTTCAAAGAAACGAATTTTCTATTTTCATTGATAATTTTTCTTAAAAATTATAAAAAATGTTGTAAACTGCCGATCTCGTCGTTAATTATTTTTGTTTTTCCATTGCAAATAAAATTCAGATTTACTAAGATCTGAAGTTGTTAAATTTCAAAGAAACAAATTTTCTATTTTCATTGATAATTTTTCTTAAAAATTATAAAAAATGTTGTAAACTGCCGATCTCGTCGTTAATTATTTTCGTTTTTCCATTGCAAATAAAATTCAGATTTACTAAGATCTGAAGTTGTTAAATTTCAAGGAAATAAAATTTCTATTTTCATTGATAATTTTTCTTAAAAATTATAAAAAATGTTGTAAACTGCCGATCTCGTCGTTAATTATTTTTGTTTTTCCATTGCAAATAAAATTCAGATTTACTAAGATCTAAAGTTGTTAAATTTCAAAGAAACAAATTTTCTATTTTCATTGATAATTTTTCTTAAAAATTATAAAAAATGTTGTAAACTGCCGATCTCGTCGTTAATTATTTTTGTTTTTCCATTGCAAATAAAATTCAGATTTACTAAGATCTAAAGATGTTAAATTTCAAAGAAACAAATTTTCTATTTTCATTGATAATTTTTCTTAAAAATTATAAAAAATGTTGTAAACTACCGATCTCGTCGTTAATTATTTTCATTTTTCCATTGCAAAAAAAAATTCAGATTTACTAAGATCTGAAGTTGTTAAATTTCAAGGAAATAAATTTTCTATTTTCATTGATAATTTTTCTTAAAAATTATAAAAAATGTTGTAAACTGCCGATCTCGTCGTTAATTATTTTTGTTTTTCCATTGCAAATAAAATTCAGATTTACTAAGATCTAAAGATGTTAAATTTCAAAGAAACAAATTTTCTATTTTCATTGATAATTTTTCTTAAAAATTATAAAAAATGTTGTAAACTGCCGATCTCGTCGTTAATTATTTTTGTTTTTCCATTGCAAATAAAATTCAGATTTACTAAGATCTGAAGTTGTTAAATTTCAAGGAAATAAATTTTCTATTTTCATTGATAATTTTTCTTAAAAATTATAAAAAATGTTGTAAACTGCCGATCTCGTCGTTAATTATTTTTGTTTTTCCATTGCAAATAAAATTCAGATTTACTAAGATCTAAAGTTGTTAAATTTCAAAGAAACAAATTTTCTATTTTCATTGATAATTTTTCTTAAAAATTATATAAAATGTTGTAAACTACCGATCTCGTCGTTAATTATTTTCGTTTTTCCATTGCAAATAAAATTCAGATTTACTAAGATCTGAAGTTGTTAAATTTCAAAGAAACGAATTTTCTATTTTCATTGATAATTT
>CM067381.1:78267244-78350634 GCA_034510155.1 Eucriotettix oculatus
AAGTTGTTAAATTTCAAGGAAACAAATTTCTATTTTCATTGATAATTTCGTATTATATATATATTTTTAAATAATACTCTTAAAAATTATAAAAAAAATGTTGTAAACTGCTGATGACAGTCAGTCTTGACTGTGTCAAAATTTTCTTTTATATAATTTGTAAGTTTAAAATTTTCAATTTACTCAACAAATGTTAAGTTTTGTCAATTTTCTTCACTGTTTCTATTGAACAATTTGGTCATATTAACATCTTTTTCTTGTTTTTTTCCCCCTAAATAAGTAAAAAAAAAGGTTTATAAACCCTATGATTTATTTGGAGTGTTGAATGAGCTGCTGCTGCTGCTGCCAACCTTGTAAAATAGCACACATCACATATCTTTATAATTTCTATTCAGTTTTTTCTGCCCTTTTGTTTGTTTGTTTGTTTCATGTATGGCGCTGCTGCTGGAGCAAGGACAGTTTCCTTCCTGGTCCAAGTAGTGGTTCAAAACTCCTCCATTGCAGTGTTCCTCAGTGTGTGTGTGTGCTTGTTTGTGTTTCCCCAGTGTGTGTGTGTGTGTGTGTGACATCGTGTGTGTGTGTCCCGTGTTGTGTTTATATTGACTTTTGTCTATATATACATTTTCTTTTATTAATTTATTTTAAGATTATTTGTCTTTAATTATGTACTTTATTTTGTTCATTTTTAATTTTTAATGTATGACGTATCCATCCTATTTCCTCAATCGAGGATTAATGGAAAACAACAATAAATCTAAATCTACGCATGTTGTTTCCCTCAGCCACTGCTCTCTCTCTCTCTCTCTCTCTCTCTCTCTCTCTCTCTCTCATCCCCGTCTTTCTCAGGACAGCTCCCGGGACCAACTGTGTCCAAATACAATACACTCCGGGCATTAAACAATGTTGTAAACGGCGACGTTTCCCGCCTACTCGGCCTTGACCCAAAACCATCCTCGCTTTTCGTCCTGCTGTACGCCAATACCAAAAAACTGACTTATTTTCGCTTATTTACCGCTTCAATGTAGGGAGTCATGCATGAGTCACCACAAGCGAATACAATTTCCTGAATCACGTTCCTCACGACCTAATTTTTTATATTTTTTTTAACTTCGCTGAGAATGTATATTGCGTGTTAACTGATTATAGGTGCATTAAAATATTTAAATATCCGGAGGAATGCTTGGCCTTTCCGTCAAATTCTGCTGCAAAATTATTATTGTGTGTTATATTGTAGAAGAATTTGGGAAAAAGGCTAATAAAATATACAGGGGGTTCAAATCTTTCTTTTTTTCCCTCCCCCCAGCGAAGTCGCGCTGCATAAACTGGATCATCTGATTGGTCCTTTCCTCAACTCACAAGCCTCGTTCGTTTGGCTTTTATAATATGGCGACGATGACGTAAAGTTATGGCTCACAAGCTACGTTTACACGATAATGAAGCGGCTATCGTATCCAGAACTTTTTGTCCCCCAGATCGTAATTTAGCTTTTTCTTAAGTGTTTTCGAGCTGCCAAAAATTTAGGCAGACGGACGGGTCATTAAATAGCCTATACTTCATTTGTATCGGGAAAAAAAGAAATATCAGGCAGGCCTCAAATTTTTTACAGCCGTTATCTGGTAATTATACCAAAATGATAATTGTTTCAAAATGTGTTTTCCTTGTATGACCGTTTGTAATTCAACGAAACACTAATCAGCTATCTTTAGCCAATAGTATTCAAGGCAGAAAAATCGTTCTACATTTTCTCGAAAAAATAAAAAATTACAGCAATGAAGTGAAATTTTATTGTTGTGTTATTTACTTCATGCCCCCTCCCCTTCCTCCCCCCCCCCCGAAAGAAAATGTGCGATTAATTCGATCTAGTCTTTTTCGAGATCTTGGCGTGATGAGGGATAAGAAAATATTTTTTTCTCCATACATCGATCCAGTAATGCTTTCTGTTTCTATCACATTGAATGATAGGAGAGAGAAAGAGAGAGAGAAAGAGAAAAAGAGAAAAAGAGAAAGAGAGAGAGAGAGAGAGAGAGAGAGAGAGAGAGAGAGAGAGAGAGAGAGAAAGAGAAAGAGAAAAAGAGAAAGAGAAAAAGAGAAAAAGAGAAAAAGAGAAAAAGAGAAAAAGAGAAAAAGAGAAAAAGAGAAAAAGAGAAAAAGAGAAAAAGAGAAAAAGAGAAAAAGAGAAAAAGAGAAAAGAGAAAAGAGAAAAGAGAGAGAAAAGAGAGAGAAAAGAGAGAGAAGAGAGAGAGAAAGAGAAAGAGAAAAAGAGAAAGAGAAAAAGAGAAAGAGAAAGAGAAAAAGAAAGAGAAAGAGAAAGAGAAAAAGAGAAAGAGAAAAAGAGAAAAAGAGAAAGAGAGAGAGAGAGAGAGAGAAAGAGAAAAAGAGAAAGAGAAAAAGAGGAAAAGAGAAAAAGAGAAAAAGAAAGAGAAAAAGAGAAAGAGAAAAAGAGAGAGAAAGAGAGAAAGAGAAAGAGAAGAGAGAGAAAGAGAAAAAAAGAGAAAAAAGAAAGAGAAAAAGAGAAAAGAGAGAAAGAGAGAGAGAGAGAGAAGAGAAAGAGAGAGAGAAAGAGAAAGAGAGAAAGAGAAAGAGAAAAAGAGAAAAAGATAAAAAGAGAAAAAGAGAAAAAGAGAAAGAGAGAGAGAGAGAGAGAGAGAGGAGAGAGAGAGAGTGGCCATAATTCACGCTCTTAAACCCCATCACTTTTCCACGTGCCTAATTACAACTCCTGTTTATCCAACGACGTAGGACAGTAAAAAGCCCTTATCTAAGCTGAAGATTCTAAATTTGTAGCTGAAGCTGAAAACATGATGGGTCGTGCAATGCATTTAGAGCGATTGATGATAAGTGTTTATGAGTCGACTGCACTTAGTTGAGCAAACTCTTGAAGATGGCTGCTGCAGGATCGCATATCATTTTGGCGAACCTTCGTCTTCTTCTTCTTCTTCTGGCTGAAACCGTTTCCCTTTCTACACAAGATAAAAAAAACCAACAAGATGATCGCTTTGGCCACTATCCAAATATTTAACATAAAAAAATATCGATTATAATCAAAAGGATGAGAATATTGTAATAAATCAAAATATTTTTCGGTCTATAATAGAAAACTTTAAAATTTTTTGTGAAGGATCTAACAATTTACCCCCCAAAAAAAGCCGTTTTTTTTCAGACCTTAAATTACTGCTGACCCCTGTGTGGAAACTCCACAGCCTAAAATTATTTTATTCAATTCTTTTAAAGTCCTAAAAAAAATCATGCTGCTGCTGAAGAACCAATCAATCGCTCTCACGTATAACTAAAATCAGAACAGACGGCTAAAATTTTAAATCCTGCTTATTTAAGGTCCTTGTAGATTTGTTCTCTCTCTCGCAGATTCAGAGTTATCGCGGAGGTTATTAGGAAATTCAGATCTCACCCAAAAAATATTCAAGGTGGGCGCTGCGGGAGTTTTCTCGCAGGCATTGCTTCACCCCCCAGAGAGTGACTGCGGGGCTTCCTCACCTGATCATGTCGGGAATGCCTCCTGCACTCTCTCTCTCTCTGGGTATTTTTTTTAATCAAAGTTCTCATATGCCGAGACACCTTCACCTATTTTAGGGAGGTATATGTACCGGGGTCAAAGACCTTGGGCATATGGCAAGAGTTGTCCTCCGCTGATCCCATTGGAGATCAGTGTCGGTCAACTGCCCTCCTGAAACTGGTGGAGACACGGAGAAGGGAATGCTGCTGCGTCCCCACAGCAGCAAACTCGTCTCCCGTCATTCATAGGGAAGGGCGTGAGAATAGTACCACCCAATGCCCCCGACCTACCTGATGCAGGTTTTCTAGGGGTTTTCCCTCCTGCATCTCTTTAGGTGAAACACCGCGAGGGAAGGATCCTTAAACCATAAAGCTGCTCGGACACCTCCTCGTCGCCGGTTTCGGAATGAATGTCCTAATCTGCTTAGGAATTTGGTGACCGGGTGGCGTGTGTGTGTGTGTGTTCCCCAAATGAAACAAGGGATATGATTGGAGGATATCTCCATCCCTGCCACCTTGGTGATTAGGTGTCGGATAAGTGGGGGGACAAGGTTGACGGAGAATTTTGAGGACAGGTTTTTTGCAGGGGATGGTGAGAGGCATATTGAAGGAGAGGGGTGGACAGATTTCTGGTGAAACAAGGTGATGGTGAGAAGATATTGAAGGAGAGTGGTGGAGAGAAAGAGATTGCTGGTGGGTGATACAAGGTGATGGCGAGAGGATATTGAAGGAGAGTGGTGGAGAAAGAGATTGCAGGTGATACAAGGTGATGGCGAGAGGACATTGAAGAAGAGTGGTGAAGAAGGAGATTGCTGGTGGGTGATAGAAGGTGATGGCGAGAGGATATTGAAGGAGAATGGCGGAGAGAAAGAGATTGCTGGTGGGTGATACAAGGTGATGGCGAGAGGCATATTGAAGGAGAGTGGTGGAGAGAAAGAGATTGCTGGTGGGTGATACAAGGTGATGGCGAGAGAATATTGAAGGAGAGTGGTGGAGAAAGAGATTGCAGGTGATACAAGGTGATGGCGAGAGGACATTGAAGAAGAGTGGTGAAGAAGGAGATTGCTGGTGGGTGATAGAAGGTGATGGCGAGAGGATATTGAAGGAGAATGGCGGAGAAAGAGATTGCAGATGATATAAGGTGATGGCGAGAGGCATATTGAAGGAGAGTTGTGGAGAAAGAGATTTCTGGTGATACAAGGTGATGACGAGAAGATATTGAAGGAGAATGGCGGAGAGAAAGAGATTGCTGGTGGGTAATACAAGGTCGTGGCGAAAGGAGATTGGCAGCAGAGAAGTTACGGCGAGAGAGCAGATTTTGTGAGGTGGGTGGGCAGCAGCGGAGAGGTGGACCATGATGCTTTTGAATCAGTCCAGGAAGCAGGGAAGAAAGGTCTTAACAACAACAACAAGGGAAAGAAAGAAAGAAAGAGGAAAAAAAAGCGGAGTTTCCTCAATTCCGGCAGCAGCACGACTTTGTCGACCGGCCGGCCGCTTCAAGTTCCACAACACGGAAATTACTCCTATGAAAAACAACTCAGGTTCCTTCGTCAACCAACGAACAGAATATCTGCTTGCTACACACACGTGGGGGTCAACAACACCACCCCCAAAACCCATTAATACCCCTGAGATCTTTAATACAATCCCACATTAATTATTTTTGAACATTTTTATTTTTTACACGCACTACCCATATATTAAAAATTATTCTGTTTACAACTAATAAATGTATATATTTAAACTCAATTATTTGAATTCATTAATTAATATTTCCTTCCCCACC
The DNA here is from genome assembly GCA_034510155.1 of Eucriotettix oculatus. Lineage (NCBI taxonomy): Eukaryota > Metazoa > Arthropoda > Insecta > Orthoptera > Tetrigidae > Eucriotettix > Eucriotettix oculatus. Next base: position 78,272,541 of record CM067381.1, read on the forward strand.
CCACCCCAAACCCCCGCCATCATTTACAACTGTGGTCGATGATGCGACCGTTAAAAATAATTATTATTTTTTTTAAAAAAAAAAAGAAAAAGAGAAAAAAGGTGGTATGAGGAAAAAGACCGTATTAGGTTTCGTTATCTGAACTCAAGAGCCCTGTGGAAAATTTCACATCGATGGATGCATTGATTACACCTCTAGTTAGTTAGCATACATATGTATGTGAATCAAATCTAATTATATTAGAACACGGTATAAACAGTTTGTAATTAGTGAATCGTTTTATTGAGCAGTAACAAGTTATGCAGAGCGTTTCCCTTGTGAATAGCCATACATACATACGTACATACATACATATGCATGGATCTTAATTGTCAGGACGCCCTTTATTACACCTACTTGTTATGCAGCAGCCGAGTTCATTGCGATGGCGTTAAGATATAAATCATGCCTTATTATGGATGATAGCAGTACTAATAATAATAATAATAATAATAAGCAGCAACTTCTTCCGCCTTCGGTACTGCATGATATTCAAATGTAACCTGCTTTGATGGGTAATGGTGTTGCTGTTATTATTATTATTATTGGAAGTAGTGCAGAATTAACAGCTGGATGCTAATACGAAATAACCTATTGTGAATTCTAATTTTTTTTTAAATTTATTTTTTAGTATGGGTATTTTTTTTTCCCAATATTTACTTAAGTTTATTCGTCGTTTTCACTAAATAATTTCCGTTAATGGTGTGTTCACGTAAATGTTAATAGGAAAATTTTTTTCTATTATTCAGTCCACTTTTCCTGAGTCCGTAACAAGTCATTTCACGATTTTCCCTTCTTTATCGCCTTCATTTAAGGCTTATCTATCGTACCCTAATTTTCCTTCTTTCTTATTTCTTTTTTTTTAGTTTTTTAATTTTCCTTCTTTCTTATTTCTTTTTTTTAAGGAGGTGATTTTGTGTAAAATTTACAAATGTGATTGGTCGAAATATATTAGGTTTATAAGTTTAAATAAGGCCAAAAAACGGACAAAAAATTAGTCAAAACATAAAGTATAATTTAAAAACCAACTACATGTTTCGGTCCTGATCTGCAACTTCTTCAGGTTGAACTCAGTTCAAACATGTACTTGTTGTTTTTAATCACGTTGTTATGTTTTCACTAATTATTTGTCTGTTTTTGGCCTTATTTTAAACTTACAGACCGTTAATAACTATTATATATTGTTTATAATTTTCCTTTTTACGTTTTTACATAAGTTAATTCGATGTTTTAAATAAATAAGTTGTTTCATGGTTTGTTCACGTAAATGTTAATAGGAATTTTTTTTTTCTATTATTCAGTCCACTTTTCCTGTGTCCATGACAGGTCATTTCACGATTTCCCCTCTTTATCGCCTTCATTTAAGGCTTATCTATCGTACCCTAATTTTCCTTCTTTCTTATTTCTTTTTTTTTAGGAGGTGATTTTGTGTAAAATTTACAAATGTGATTGGTCGAAATATATTAGGTTTATAAGTTTAATAAATAAGGCCAAAAAAACAGACAAAAAATTAGTCAAAACATAAAATATAATTTAAAAACCGACGAACAGTTTCGGTCCTGATCTGGAACCTCTTCAGGTTGAACTCAGTTCAAACATGTAGCGGTCTTTTTTTTAATTACGTTGTTATGTTTTCACTAATTATTTGTCTGTTTTTTGGTCTTATTTTCAAACTTACAGACCGTTTATAACAATTATATATTATTTATAATTTCCGTTTTTACATAAGTTAATTCGACGTTTTAACGCACAACGTTTCGACTGCAAGCTCCGCCATCGTCACGTGCGTGGAGTACAATATTTAATAATATTAACTTTTACTTTTATTTGCAAATTAAAATTTTTTTTTTGGCTTTTTAAGGGTGGTTTTTGTTGTTTTGTATAATTTTTTATAATTTTCGTTTTTACATAAGTTAATTCGACGTTTTAACTAAACAATTTCCTTCATGGTTTGTTCACGTAAATGTTAATAGGAAAAAATTTTCTTTCTATTATTCAGTCCACTTTTCCTGTGTCCCGTAACAGGTCATTTCACGATTTCCCCCTCTTTATCGCCTTCATTTAAGACTTATCTATCGTACCCTAATTTTCCTTCTTTCTTATTTCTCACTAGCGTTTGCCTGTCACGTTCCGTTGAACAATTAAGATAGACTATCTCCAATTTGCTACTTTTGAAATCCTGAAACAACTTGCCGAGTTTTTTTCCCCAAAGATGCGCAGAATCCAACAAACAAGTCTGAACACATCTGAACATGAACGTACAGGTCCGTCGAGGTTTCTCCTGATCGCAGCTAAAAAAACGTTTCACAGGGGGGGGAACTTTTTCCAAATATTTTTTGCCGTAATGTTTTTTTCTCAGAATAAGTTCCTTGTGGTCAGATTGTTATAATATATATATTTTTTCTTAATGTCTATGGGGAAATTCTACCGTTGTTTCACGTTGTTCGGGCAAGCAGTGTCATGAGCTTAATATGCAGCCAGATAAGAGGTGAATTACAGCGTGACAAGATAATGTATATTTTATGCGGCAAGTAAAGCATGCGCGATAGTGAGACATAGATACCGTGCATTGCTGGACGACATTACTATGTTATCCAAACTTCCTTCCGAAATATATTTTGTACACTTCTCCTGAGTTTCAACACCGTTACCAGTTCCTTCCTCTGTCAGAAATTACCTCATGAGAAGGGAGATCGTCTCTCTAATATAAAAACTATCATGGCACTATTTTGTTCAATGAGATATTTCAACATATTGCACGTTTAAAAAGAAAAAAAGTAACTGCAGAAAAATTATCATGGCACTATTTTGTTCAATAAGATTTTTCAAATATAATGTTCAACATATTGCACGTTTAAAAAGAAAAAGAAAGTAATTGTAGATTATCAGATAATATAAAAATTATCATGGCACTATTTTGTTCAATGAGATTTTTCAAATATAATGTTCAACATGTTGCACGTTTAAAAAGAAACAAAAAGTAATTGTAGAAAAATTATCATGGCACTATTTTGTTCAATAAGATTTTTCAAATATAATGTTCAACATATTGCACGTTTAAAAAGAAACAAAAATGTAATTGTAGAAAAATTATCATGGCACTATTTTGACCATAAGATTTTTCAAAACATATTGCACGTTTAAAAATAAAAAAAGTAATTGTAGACTACCGGATAATATAAAAATTATCATGGCACTATTTTGACCATGAGATTTTTCAACATATTGCACGTTTAAAAAGAAAAAAAAGTAATTGTAGAAAAATTATCATGGCACTATTTTGTTCAATAATCTTTTTCCAAATATAATGTTCAACAAGTTGTACGTTTAAAAAGAAAAAAAATTAATGTAGACTACCAGATAATATAAAAATAATCATAGCCGTATTTTGTTCAATGAGATTTATCAAATATAATGTTCAATATATTTTACGTTTAAAAAGAAAAAAAAGTAATTGTAGAAAAATTATCATGGCACTATTTTGTTCAATAAGATTTTTCCAAATATAATGTTCAACATGTTGCACGTTTAAAAAGAAACAAAAAGTAATTGTAGAAAAATTATCATGGCACTATTTTGTTCAATAAGATTTTCCAAATATAACGTAGAATAAAGGTTTTTCCTACTCACTGTTCAATTGTAAATGCGTAGCTTGTTTGTCTTGTGACGTATACGTACAGCAATCAGTCAGCCAGTCAGTGAGTTGTTTGATAAGCTGCTGCCCCCTACTGATCAGACTGATGCGGGCTTCAGAAAACATCGCCGCGGCCATCGACTCTTTCCTCGTTCGATATCACATTCACTCACTGTATGCATCAACGTCAAGTTCTACTTTCTTGCAATCACTAAACACACCCCTTTCCTTGAACCGCAGCTCGTTTACATCAAAACGCTTTCGTCCAGTCAAATGGTAGAAAATAGGAATTGAGAAGTTGTCTGAGTCATTGGTTTCTCAGGGAAAATTGATTTATCTGCAATTATTGTCCGAAAAACACATTTAAATTCCATACGTTCTAAAAAAATCCCTCTATAATTATCAATTTAACGGAATGATGGCATCTTATGCAGTTCAAAAGAATAAAATGTATTACATTTTTTAGTGTAAAATTTTTATGTAAAATCAACAGTTCAGCCACGAGAGCGCAACTTAAAGAGTATCTATTTATATTAAATAGATTAACAAATTAAATAATTTCCAACAGATTTTTGCAGACCGTTTTAATTTTTATTTTATTTAAACGACGTTTCGGGGCATATTCGCACCTTCTTCGGGTTTTTAATCTGTGAAATACATATTTCATTTTTAGAATACTTATATATATATATAATCTGTGAAATACATATTTCAATTTTAAAATGCTTATATATATAATCTGTGAAATACATATTTCAATTTTAAAATACTTATATATATAATCTGTGAAATACATATTTCAATTTTAAAATACTTATATATATAATCTGTGAAATACATATTTCAATTTTAAAATGCTTATATATATATAATCTGTGAAATACATATTTCAATTTTAAAAAATATATATATATATAATCTGTGATATACATATTTCAATTTTAAATACTTATATATATAATCTGTGAAATACGGATTTCAATTTTAAAATGTTTATATATATATATATATAATCTGTGAAATACATATTTCAATTTTAAAATACTTATATATATATAATCTGTGAAATACATATTTCAATTTTAAAATACTTATATATATATAATCTGTGAAATACATATTTCAATTTTAAAATACTTATATATATAATCTGTGAAATACATATTTCAATTTTAAAATACTTATATATATATAATCTGTGAAATACGGATTTCAATTTTAAAATGCTTATATATATAATCTGTGAAATACATATTTCAATTTTAAAATACTTATATATAATCATTGAAATACATATTTCAATTTTAAAATACTTATATATATAATCTGTGAAATACATATTTCAATTTTAAAATACTTATATATATATATAATCTGTGAAATACATATTTCAATTTTAAAATACTTATATATATATAATCTGTGAAATACATATTTCAATTTTAAAATACTTATATATATATAATCTGTGAAATACATATTTCAATTTTAAAATACTTATATATATATAATCTGTGAAATACATATTTCAATTTTAAAATACTTATATATATAATCTGTGAAATACATATTTCAATTTTAAAATACTTATATATATATAATCTGTGAAATACATATTTCAATTTTAAAATACTTATATATATATATAATCTGTGAAATACATATTTCAATTTTAAAATACTTATATATATAATCTGTGAAATACATATTTCAATTTTAAAATGCTTATATATATAATCTGTGAAATACATATTTCAATTTTAAAATACTTATATATAATCATTGAAATACATATTTCAATTTTAAAATACTTATATATAATCATTGAAATACATATTTCAATTTTAAAATACTTATATACATTTATAATCTGTGAAATACATATTTCAATTTTAAAATACTTATATATATAATCTTTGAAATACATATTTCTGTTTTACTCTGTGGTACAGGGATTTTTCTTAATCGTCGTTCTAGCATTTAAAATCAAGGTGGTTCCTGCTGCTGCTGCAAAAAGTGTTGAATGAGCTGCTGCTGCTGCCAACCTTGTAAAATAGCACATCAACACATATCTTAAAAATTTCTATTCAGTTTGTTTGTTTCACGTATGGCGCTGCTGCTGGAGCAAGGACAGTTTCCTGGTCCAAGTAGTGGTTCAAAACTCCATTGCGTGTTCCTCAGTGTGTGTGTGTGTGCTTGTTTGTGTTTCCCCAGTGTGTGTGTCCCTGTGTTGTGTTTATATTGACTTTTGTCTATATACATTTTATTTTATTAATTTATTTTAAGATTATTTGTCTTTAATTATGTACTTTATTTTGTTCATTTTTAATTTTCAATGTATGACGTATCCAATTTCCTCAATCGAGAAATCTAAAATGGTTGTTTCACAGCAACATGGTCAGGGGGTTTTATTTTTTTTGTAAGCCGTGGCCGTTTACGCATGCATTTTGTTGTTCCTCTCGAGGTCTTGGTTGGTTATAGTGATGCTAATTAGCTGAAGACTTTTACGTGTACCATTGTGGACTGAATGCCTCTAATCAGCAAACAGAATATAACAACAGCGTGGTTCCAAAAGCCGGTATCAGTATTTAGTATTCAGCGTAAATCAGACTAATAATTAACACCACCGGTTTAAATATTCATTTCAACATTATTTGGTTCTCAAGCACGCAACTCATTCATTCACTGCTGTAAGCGTATGTGGGACTGTTTGAGTCTTCAATGAGGGATATTTATTTCTGATTTTGAGAAGTTGGCACGATTGCCCTTTATATTTTATCCTTAAGGATAATGAAGTGTAGGAATTTATTATATTTTCCAATAAAATATCTATGTTTCTGCACAGAGCAATAAGGCGATCGTTAAATGATCCTTCACGGTTATTACTTTGAGACAGAAGTTGTTGTTGTAACACGTTTCAGCAGTCATTCTCTGTCGCCGCCGCCGTCATCATCAGGCGTTGATGTTAGTTAATAAGTATAATGAAACTTCAGTAGCAGCGATGAGTATCAACAAACATTATATGGACAAACATCTCTGAATATAAACATCGTTTCCCGTTGACCGGAATGGGTGTTATATGTGTTTCCCTCGGTTCCTTCACCAATAGTTTAAATAAACTTTCCTGCAAAAGTGTTGAACGCGTTACTTCGTCAATTTTTGCTGACCCTCTCTCTCTCTCTCTCTCTCTCTCTCTCTCTCTCTCTCTCTCTCTCTCTCTCTCTCTCTCTCCTCTCTCTCTCTCTCTCGAAAGCTATGTTAGTAGATCATAAATATCTACTCAAAAAATTAGATTTCTACGGAATCAGAGGAAGTTCCCCTCCCCCACGACCAGATTATACATTAGTTGGGTTGCTTTATTGAATATAAAATACTGCAAAAGTTTCTATTCAATAACGCGATGTAAATCATATTCCATAGATGCTATAGAGAAGCACAAGCTTCAAGATGATGTTGTGGAACACGAGTCAGAGATTTTACGTAGTTAGGTTGCTTTATTAATATTAAAATATACTGTAACTATTCATTAATTATAAGTATTAAATCATATTCCATAGATTCTATAGAGAAGCACAAGCTTCAAGGATGATGTTGTGCAACACGAGTCAGAGATTTTACATAGTTAGGTTGCTTTATTAATATTACAATATACTGTAACTATTCATTAATTTTTAACTTATAATAAGATTTTCTTCTTAAGTTCTATACAGAAGACATACAATTTGTACCTTATATATATAAAATTGATAAATATTTTTACATCCTATACTAAAAAATTAGTGTTCTAATAATGTTCTTTCATAATTATAAATATCTACCCTATGATACATTCAGCTTACAGTCTGTCACCTATTCTGTTTAACTTATATATATATAGAACAGGTAATGAAAGTTAAAATGGAATACGGAAAAGGAATCATGCTGCAAGGAGAATAAATGAAAATCCTACGCTTTGCCAGTGATATATATAGTATTGGAGAGGTCAGAAGAAGACTTGGAAACCATAATAAACGGCCAGATCCTGGAGAAAGAGTTCAATATGAGGATCAATCGAAGGAAAACCACGGTAATGGACTGTAGCATGGGAAACAGTGGAATAACCGTCTCTCATTAGCCTGGGAAAGGATAATCTGAAAGAAGTTTAGGATTTCTGCTACTGGTAGAAACACTGTAGACATAAAGAGTAGGTAAAAACAACAGGCAAGGAAGGAAGTACTTTCGCAACAAAAAAAAATACAGGAATTTACTTGCGGCTAATCTAAGTGTGTGAATATTAGGAAATCGTTGCTAAAATGGTTCGCATGGGGCGAAAGGTGGACGGTAGGAGTTGCGGAAAGGAAAAGAATAGAAAGTCTTTTGAAATGCGGTGGTGTAGGAGAATCATCTGAAAATCAGATGAGGGTGGATAGAAAACAATAACGAGGAAGATATGGGGGAGGGAGAGGAAAGGGAAGCGAACAATATGGAGGATTAATAGGACACGTCTTAAGACATGAGGGTATCGTAATTAACAATTAGAGGGCAGTGTGTGGGGTAATGAAGAGATTGGAATATAGTAAACAGATTAGGGATGTGGTGTCTATGAAGACTTGCTCAAGGCAGATCATCATAGAAAGGACCAGTCTTAAGACTGCTGGAGCATTTTTTCCTTCCTTGTCATGTGTGCCTGGAGAACCAGATATGTGTGTATATTATGCATGAAACTGTCCACTATGTGTTTCATAAATCAAACGCCAGATGTCCTCATTCTGTATCTGTAAAGGAAGCGGCGGCGGCGGCGCTCAGTGATCCTCAAAATTATGTTTAAAACTTATTCAACGCAATCTCAAAAAGGAATATCAAGAATTTGTGAAACCAAAAAAAGGAGTAAAACAACAGCAATGCAATCTTAATTATTTTTGTGGAATAGTTTTATTTATCACATGTTGGTCAGGCCGGTGTCAAAGACTTGCGTATTCTATAGCCTAGATCAGGTGTGACAAACTCAAAAAAAAAAAATACCCCGGAAAACTTTTTCGCAACCGGAAAGATTCACGAGGAACGCATCACATTTACGAATTTTCAGAAAAAACCATAAATTGTGGGGATTTAGAAATATGGACGGAATAATTATAACGAATTATGTAGTTAAATTAATTGTGTAGGTAATAATTTTAATATTGATATGTAACAAATATTATTTAAACAATAATTATAAATATATATATTAAAAAAATTTCTTTCTATTAATTGTCCAACATCTAGATCAAAAGACTGCGAACAGAAAATCTTCCCCATAACCGAAAGATGTTTATCCGTTGATCTTGATCTGAATGCTGTTTAGTATAAATAATTTCTTTGAAAAGATATGTTGCTCACAATTATGTACTCGAAAAATGGAACGAAACATATACAACAAATTATTAATTTGTAGCTATTTTTTAAAATAAAATAAAACTATATTTAAAGGGAATTTCTATTTCACGATATTTGACTCAATGTCAAACCATTCTAAAAACCAATAAAGTCCAGTAGTATTAAACTGGTAGCATTTCAACTTTTAAGGGAAAAGGCCCAGAAAAAATAGAAAAATTTTAGTGTAAATATTTGCAATGAATTTTACGTTTATTCCGATGCCGCGAATCAAACACCGGGCCTGCTGGGTGAAAGCCAGCTATCCTAGCCACTAGACCACATGGGACTGTTGTCTATTCCTCCCTCTGACCTATCAAACTATTTATTTATTTATTTAAAAATTTTAAAATGCGAAAAAAGTTCCCATGCCGGGAATCGAACCCGGGCCTGCTGGGTGAAAGCCAGCTATCCTAGCCACTAGACCACATGGGACTGTTGTCTATTCCTCCCTCTGACCTATCAAACTATTTATTTAATTTAAACATTTTAAAATGCGAAAAAAGTTCCCATGCCGGGAATCGAACCCGGGCCTGCTGGGTGAAAGCCAGCTATCCTAGCCACTAGACCACATGGGACTGTTGTCTATTCCTCCCTCTGACCTATCAAACTATTTATTTATTTAAAAATTTTAAAATGCGAAAAAAGTTCCCATGCCGGGAATCGAACCCGGGCCTGCTGGGTGAAAGCCAGCTATCCTAGCCACTAGACCACATGGGACTGTTGTCTATTCCTCCCTCTGACCTATCAAACTATTTATTAAATTTAAAAATTTTAAAATGCAAAAAAAGTTCCCATGCCGGGAATCGAACCCGGGCCTGCTGGGTGAAAGCCAGCTATCCTAGCCACTAGACCACATGGGACTGTTGTCTATTCCTCCCTCGGTTCTATCAAACTATTTAGTTATTTATTTAAAAATTTTCAAATGCGAAAAAAGTTCCCATGCCGGGAATCGAACCCGGGCCTGCTGGGTGAAAGCCAGCTATCCTAGCCACTAGACCACATGGGACTGTTGTCTATTCCTCCCTCTGACCTATCAAACTATTTATTTATTTAAAAATTTTAAAATGCGAAAAAAGTTCCCATGCCGGGAATCGAACCCGGGCCTGCTGGGTGAAAGCCAGCTATCCTAGCCACTAGACCACATGGGACTGTTGTCTATTCCTCCCTCTGACCTATCAAACTATTTATTTATATTTAAAAATTTTAAAATGCGAAAAAAGTTCCCATGCCGGGAATCGAACCCGGGCCTGCTGGGTGAAAGCCAGCTATCCTAGCCACTAGACCACATGGGACTGTTGTCTATTCCTCCCTCTGACCTATCAAACTTATTATTTATTTATTTAAAAATTTTAAAAGGCGAAAAAAGTTCCCATGCCGGGAATCGAACCCGGGCCTGCTGGGTGAAAGCCAGCTATCCTAGCCACTAGACCACATGGGACTGTTGTCTATTCCTCCCTCTGACCTATCAAACTATTTATTTATTTATTTAAAAATTTTAAAATGCGAAAAAAGTTCCCATGCCGGGAATCGAACCCGGGCCTGCTGGGTGAAAGCCAGCTATCCTAGCCACTAGACCACATGGGACTGTTGTCTATTCCTCCCTCTGACCTATCAAACTATTTATTTATTTAAAAATTTTAAAATGCGAAAAAAGTTCCCATGCCGGGAATCGAACCCGGGCCTGCTGGGTGAAAGCCAGCTATCCTAGCCACTAGACCACATGGGACTGTTGTCTATTCCTCCCTCTGACCTATCAAACTATTTATTTATTAAATTAAAAATATTAAAATGCGAAAAAAGTTCCCATGCCGGGAATCGAACCCGGGCCTGCTGGGTGAAAGCCAGCTATCCTAGCCACTAGACCACATGGGACTGTTGTCTATTCCTCCCTCTGACCTATCAAACTATTTTTTATTATTTAAAAATTTTAAAATGCGAAAAAAGTTCCCATGCCGGGAATCGAACCCGGGCCTGCTGGGTGAAAGCCAGCTATCCTAGCCACTAGACCACATGGGACTGTTGTCTATTCCTCCCTCTCACCTATCAAACTATTTATTTATTTATTTAAAAATTTTAAAATGCGAAAAAAGTTCCCATGCCGGGAATCGAACCCGGGCCTGCTGGGTGAAAGCCAGCTATCCTAGCCACTAGACCACATGGGACTGTTGTCTATTCCTCCCTCTGACCTATCAAACTATTTATTTATTTAAAAATTTTAAAATGCGAAAAAAGTTCCCATGCCGGGAATCGAACCCGGGCCTGCTGGGTGAAAGCCAGCTATCCTAGCCACTAGACCACATGGGACTGTTGTCTATTCCTCCCTCTGACCTATCAAACTATTTTTTATTATTTAAAAATTTTAAAATGCGAAAAAAGTTCCCATGCCGGGAATCGAACCCGGGCCTGCTGGGTGAAAGCCAGCTATCCTAGCCACTAGACCACATGGGACTGTTGTCTATTCCTCCCTCTGACCTATCAAACTATTTATTTATTTAAAAATTTTAAAATGCGAAAAAAGTTCCCATGCCGGGAATCGAACCCGGGCCTGCTGGGTGAAAGCCAGCTATCCTAGCCACTAGACCACATGGGACTGTTGTCTATTCCTCCCTCTGACCTATCAAACTATTTTTTATTATTTAAAAATTTTAAAATGCGAAAAAAGTTCCCATGCCGGGAATCGAACCCGGGCCTGCTGGGTGAAAGCCAGCTATCCTAGCCACTAGACCACATGGGACTGTTGTCTATTCCTCCCTCTGACCTATCAAACTATTTATTTATTTAAAAATTTTAAAATGCGAAAAAAGTTCCCATGCCGGGAATCGAACCCGGGCCTGCTGGGTGAAAGCCAGCTATCCTAGCCACTAGACCACATGGGACTGTTGTCTATTCCTCCCTCTGACCTATCAAACTATTTTTTATTATTTAAAAATTTTAAAATGCGAAAAAAGTTCCCATGCCGGGAATCGAACCCGGGCCTGCTGGGTGAAAGCCAGCTATCCTAGCCACTAGACCACATGGGACTGTTGTCTATTCCTCCCTCTGACCTATCAAACTATTTATTTATTTAAACATTTTAAAATGCGAAAAAAGTTCCCATGCCGGGAATCGAACCCGGGCCTGCTGGGTGAAAGCCAGCTATCCTAGCCACTAGACCACATGGGACTGTTGTCTATTCCTCCCTCTGACCTATCAAACTATTTATTTATTTAAAAATTTTAAAATGCGAAAAAAGTTCCCATGCCGGGAATCGAACCCGGGCCTGCTGGGTGAAAGCCAGCTATCCTAGCCACTAGACCACATGGGACTGTTGTCTATTCCTCCCTCTGACCTATCAAACTATTTATTTATTTATTTAAAAATTTTAAAATGCGAAAAAAGTTCCCATGCCGGGAATCGAACCCGGGCCTGCTGGGTGAAAGCCAGCTATCCTAGCCACTAGACCACATGGGACTGTTGTCTATTCCTCCCTCTGACCTATCAAACTATTTTTTAATATTTAAAAATTTTAAAATGCGAAAAAAGTTCCCATGCCGGGAATCGAACCCGGGCCTGCTGGGTGAAAGCCAGCTATCCTAGCCACTAGACCACATGGGACTGTTGTCTATTCCTCCCTCTGACCTATCAAACTATTTATTTATTTAAAAATTTTAAAATGCGAAAAAAGTTCCCATGCCGGGAATCGAACCCGGGCCTGCTGGGTGAAAGCCAGCTATCCTAGCCACTAGACCACATGGGACTGTTGTCTATTCCTCCCTCTGACCTATCAAACTATTTATTTATTTAAAAATTTTAAAATGCGAAAAAAGTTCCCATGCCGGGAATCGAACCCGGGCCTGCTGGGTGAAAGCCAGCTATCCTAGCCACTAGACCACATGGGACTGTTGTCTATTCCTCCCTCTGACCTATCAAACTTATTATTTATTTAAAAAATTTTAAATGCGAAAAAAGTTCCCATGCCGGGAATCGAACCCGGGCTTGCTGGGTGAAAGCCAGCTATCCTAGCACTAGACCACATGGATTTGTCTATTCTCCTTGACCTATCAACTATTGTATTATATTCAAATAAATCTCTACCAAGAAATAACATTTCCACATACCGAATCCAACCACCATGCGAAACAGCTAGGTCTACCCTATACCACATGGAAACGCTGCTAAACACTATCCTCCCTATCAAGACTATGTCTATTCTCCTTATATCAAACAATTATTTAAAAATGCGAAAAATATTCCCATGCCGGGAATCGAACCCGGGCCTGCTGGGTGAAAGCCAGCTATCCTAGCCACTAGACCACATGGGACTGTTGTCTATTCCTCCCTCTGACCTATCAAACTATTTATTAAATTAAAAATTTTAAAATGCGAAAAAAGTTCCCATGCCGGGAATCGAACCCGGGCCTGCTGGGTGAAAGCCAGCTATCCTAGCCACTAGACCACATGGGACTGTTGTCTATTCCTCCCTCTGACCTATCAAACTATTTATTTATTTAAACATTTTAAAATGCGAAAAAAGTTCCCATGCCGGGAATCGAACCCGGGCCTGCTGGGTGAAAGCCAGCTATCCTAGCCACTAGACCACATGGGACTGTTGTCTATTCCTCCCTCTGACCTATCAAACTATTTATTTATTTATTTAATAATTTTAAAATGCGAAAAAAGTTCCCATGCCGGGAATCGAACCCGGGCCTGCTGGGTGAAAGCCAGCTATCCTAGCCACTAGACCACATGGGACTGTTGTCTATTCCTCCCTCTGACCTATCAAACTATTTATTTATTTAAACATTTTAAAATGCGAAAAAAGTTCCCATGCCGGGAATCGAACCCGGGCCTGCTGGGTGAAAGCCAGCTATCCTAGCCACTAGACCACATGGGACTGTTGTCTATTCCTCCCTCTGACCTATCAAACTATTTATATATTTAATAAATTAAAATGCGAAAAAAGTTCCCATGCCGGGAATCGAACCCGGGCCTGCTGGGTGAAAGCCAGCTATCCTAGCCACTAGACCACATGGGACTGTTGTCTATTCCTCCCTCTGACCTATCAAACTATTTATTTATTTAAAAATTTTAAAATGCGAAAAAAGTTCCCATGCCGGGAATCGAACCCGGGCCTGCTGGGTGAAAGCCAGCTATCCTAGCCACTAGACCACATGGGACTGTTGTCTATTCCTCCCTCTGACCTATCAAACTATTTTTTAATATTTAAAAATTTTAAAATGCGAAAAAAGTTCCCATGCCGGGAATCGAACCCGGGCCTGCTGGGTGAAAGCCAGCTATCCTAGCCACTAGACCACATGGGACTGTTGTCTATTCCTCCCTCTGACCTATCAAACTATTTATTTATTTAAAAATTTTAAAATGCGAAAAAAGTTCCCATGCCGGGAATCGAACCCGGGCCTGCTGGGTGAAAGCCAGCTATCCTAGCCACTAGACCACATGGGACTGTTGTCTATTCCTCCCTCTGACCTATCAAACTATTTATTTATTTAAAAATTTTAAAATGCGAAAAAAGTTCCCATGCCGGGAATCGAACCCGGGCCTGCTGGGTGAAAGCCAGCTATCCTAGCCACTAGACCACATGGGACTGTTGTCTATTCCTCCCTCTGACCTATCAAACTATTTATTTATTTAAAAATTTTAAAATGCGAAAAAAGTTCCCATGCCGGGAATCGAACCCGGGCCTGCTGGGTGAAAGCCAGCTATCCTAGCCACTAGACCACATGGGACTGTTGTCTATTCCTCCCTCTGACCTATCAAACTATTTATTTATTTAAAAATTTTAAAATGCGAAAAAAGTTCCCATGCCGGGAATCGAACCCGGGCCTGCTGGGTGAAAGCCAGCTATCCTAGCCACTAGACCACATGGGACTGTTGTCTATTCCTCCCTCTGACCTATCAAACTATTTATTTATTTAAAAATTTTAAAATGCGAAAAAAGTTCCCATGCCGGGAATCGAACCCGGGCCTGCTGGGTGAAAGCCAGCTATCCTAGCCACTAGACCACATGGGACTGTTGTCTATTCCTCCCTCTGACCTATCAAACTATTTTTTATTATTTAAAAATTTTAAAATGCGAAAAAAGTTCCCATGCCGGGAATCGAACCCGGGCCTGCTGGGTGAAAGCCAGCTATCCTAGCCACTAGACCACATGGGACTGTTGTCTATTCCTCCCTCTGACCTATCAAACTATTTATTTATTTAAAAATTTTAAAATGCGAAAAAAGTTCCCATGCCGGGAATCGAACCCGGGCCTGCTGGGTGAAAGCCAGCTATCCTAGCCACTAGACCACATGGGACTGTTGTCTATTCCTCCCTCTGACCTATCAAACTATTTATTTATTTAAAAATTTTAAAATGCGAAAAAAGTTCCCATGCCGGGAATCGAACCCGGGCCTGCTGGGTGAAAGCCAGCTATCCTAGCCACTAGACCACATGGGACTGTTGTCTATTCCTCCCTCTGACCTATCAAACTATTTATTTATTTAAAAATTTTAAAATGCGAAAAAAGTTCCCATGCCGGGAATCGAACCCGGGCCTGCTGGGTGAAAGCCAGCTATCCTAGCCACTAGACCACATGGGATTGTTGTCTATTCCTCCCTCTATGCTATTATACTTTGCAGTTAATGATTTGTTTGGCTTTCTTTCTCTAATTACAATCACATTTTTGGAAGTGAATAAGGGTACTTTTAAAAACTAATTTTTTTTTTAATTTTCCATTTGTTGATGTGTGGCTCTATAGTCAAAGTGTTAGAATTTTATTTAAATCGGTTTTTGTTCGTGTGGGTATTGTTTCTTCATTGATGACTCTTTACAGGAATGATCGCATAGTTATTTTTATTTGAAGCATTAAATGATATGTAGCTAATGTTTATTATATTTTTTTATTCATGCGTTAGCTTGTGGTTTTTTTTTCGTGGCGGTGGCTTTAATTTGACTTAAAAAAATAGGTTGGCAACACTCCATACCAATTTTTTTTTATATTTTTATATCACGTGTAAGTAATTTTTTTTTTCCGCGGAATCTTTCCTTACTGTGTTATCCTATTCTTTATGTCTACTATACTTCTATGATCTATAGTTATTACGTAGCTCAAGGAACAGAATTCATTAGTTTCTATCAAAATATTCCTTATCAGTTTAACATTCATTGTTATTCCACTGTTTCCCATTATCTTTTTTTTATCCTCTATTAATACTTATTTTTGAAGTCTTTTCAGGCCTCCGTAATTGAATTTATCTAGGTTTTTAAAGTCTTCTTTTGCCTTCACTAATACCAGAATATTATTGGTAAACATGACTAATGAACCATGTGTATATATAAGACATAAGTTATGCAATAAAATAATTTTTTTTCCAATTTGTAGACAAAAATTAGTTTTGGCTTATAAAGGCCTAATCCTTACAATTCGTATTTTCTGTGTTCTGTCCCTATAGATGTCATGTTTTTCTAACATTCCTGCAGATATCCTATTTATTATTTGTTCTTCAGTTCTTCCAACAGCCGCCATTAACGGAATGTAAGTCAGAATAATGATGACTGTAAAACATTTTTCGTTAGTTAGTGATATTTTAATATATCTTGAAGGTATCAGGCAGGCATGTAACAAAGGAAAAGGAATATTTTTATTTGGAGGTTCCATCCGTCACTCTTGTCCGGAGGTCTATTAGTAGCGGCTTAACCAGGAAAAGTTGCGGCCAATTCCTCGAATCCCTAATCCTGGAAAGAATGTCCGGTCCTGTTGGGCTTCATGCTGGACTTGTCTTTCCTCCCTTAGAGTGAAAGGGAAGCAAATCCTCATTAAATTACTCCAGCTGGAGCACACAGAGGAAAAAAACATCATTAGCTCTGATATGAATGTGTTGCGTTATGAGAAACTGTGACTCACACATGTACTGTTATTTTATAAACGGGGTTTTTCAGACCAAACCTATTCATGTGTCCTACTAAAAAAAAACATGTAATTTAACAAGATATTCCCTACACTAATAGAAGATAACTTTAACGATAAGGAAACAGGAGACGTTTGGTGTCCCACAGGGGTCGATTCTAGGACCTCTTCTCTTTCCTTTGTTTATTAATGATCTTCCAGATTTGCATAAAAACCAATGACCGCCGATGACACCAACTTTTTCTTACATTTTCTTTTATTAATTTATTTTTAAGATTATTTGCCTTTAATTATGTTACCTAAATTTTGTTCATTTTTAATGTTACGACGTATCCATCCTATTTCCTCAATCGAGGATTAATGGAAACAACAATAAATCCAAATCTACTGGTTTTGAAAAGAAAAAGAATAGATTTAGATTTATTGTTGTTTCCATTAATCCTCGATTGAGGAAATAGGATGGATACGTCATACATTAAAAATTAAAAATGAACAAAATAAAGTACATAATTAAAGACAAATAAACTTAAAATAAATTAGTAAAAGAAAGTGTATATAGACAAAAGTCAATATAAACACAACACAGGGACACACACACACTGGGGAAACACAAACAAGCACACACACTGAGGAACACGCAATGGAGTTTTGAACCACTACTTGGACCAGGAAACTGTCCTTGCTCCAGCAGCGCCATACATGAAACAAACAAACAAAAGAGCAGAAAAAAACTGAATAGAAATTTTAAAGATATGTGATGTGCTATTTTACAAGGTTGGCAGCAGCAGCAGCTCATTCAACACTTGCAGCAGCAGCAGGAACCACCTTGATTTTAAATACTAGAAGGACGATTAAGAAAATCCTGTACCACAGAGTAAAACAGCAGCAGCAGCGCCGCCATTTAAAAAGAATAGTTTTACTCTGCTTCACCACGAAGCTTTTGTAGGTACTATTTTTAACCTCTGGAGGGCGGAAGGAAGGCTGTTGTATAAAATTATCCCCCGGGGGTGTGTATTGTGAATACTTTTCTGGTGTAGAGAGAGAGAACAAGGGCGATGCTTGTCCGACCTTAGAGCTGAACCTCTGATTTCTAGTCGCGCGCGTGTTTATTCATGAAACTCGCCATTTGTTTGAAACAAATTAGTGTTCCGCTTTACAAACTTTAATATTTCATAAATATATATATACAGGCTTGGGTAAAGTAAGTATTTGCAAACTTTTGAAGAAAGAGTTTTGCAGCAACTCCTTTGATCTAGAATTCGTGCTAGAAAGTAGTATTATTCTTTCTAATTGCACGCGGTTTTGCAACTTAAATATTTTTCATTACCCCATGGAGCAGTTAGAAGACGCCCCCATACATAGGCTCATAATTGAATTAAAAATACGCGAAGTAAACCATTTTGACGTACTTTTTGTCGTCAACGTGTTGCATTATTAGTGTTGTTCTCAGAGAATAAATAACAAGCTGAACTTAGTTTTTCCGGCAAGCAGATCTTCCTCCTCTTCCATGGTTGGTCATTCCACTTTAATTTATCGTCAATCCTAAGGCTGAGGAGGAAAGGCTCAAGCATTAGCTGGCTGAGAAGTTGTCTACGGGTCTGGTCTATTCCTAGAATCAGCACTGAACTGAACTAACTTAGTCTTATCTAGGTAGGTATATAATACCTATTTACTGAAACTGAAATTGCCGTCTCCTTGAACGAAGTGAAACGTTGCTGCTTCCCCGTTAAACAGAATTGAAACGTTCCAGAAAGAACGTCCAGCCTTATTTTTTTTTTTTAAAAAAATTATTTTTGTAATGTTCCAGCGCTGCTAGAGCCGTTAAATAATAAAAAAAAAATACGAGCGAGTTTCTCCTGCGCAATTAGTTTCCTCCTTTAGCAATCGGGTCAGTTAACCCGAGAAGAAGCAGCGGCGGTTGCCATGACGTCACGGATCATCTCGTGTGACTGACGGAGGACACCGTCATAAAACTAATTCAATTAGTAGCCATTTTCTGCGCAGGATGCAGCACGTAATATGTATTATTGTTCTTGCCAACAGTAAACAAGAATAAACAATAAGGCGGTTTCCTTTGAGCTGAGATTTCAAAGAGCGTTTGATTATTTCAACACCGCAGGTGGTTTTTTTTTACATTTGACCTTCAATAATGATCGGGAACACACATTGTTGGCCTCCAGTATTCAACACTTCACGCATATTTTATTTTCGTCATCGACTAGTTTATTTTCATCCAATTGATTCAAACTGATTTTGCGTTCCTTTCGAGTCAAGGTTCATCAAAACCGTAACATTCGCGATTAAAATAGCTTTGAATAAAATAAAAAAATAGCAAAAAAATAGTCTTAAAAAAATTTTATAGTTCAATAATTTCGCGTATTTAATAGCTTGACTTTAGAGCCGAAATATGATTAATTTAATTATAATTTTAAAAGTCAGGTTCTGTCGTCTATGTTTTATTAAAGCTTGAATTACACGCACGTGAAAATGTAATTTAAATACACAGGTCCAGATTGCGAATTACTTTGATGGGAAAGGGATGGATGGCGCTGCGGGAGTTTACTCACACCCCCCAGAGAGTGACTGACTGCGCGGGGCTTCCTCACCTGATCATGTCGGGGATGCCTCCTCGCACTCTCTCTCTCTCTCTGGGTAATTTTTTTTTAAATCAAAGTTCTCATATGCCGAGACACCTTCACCTATTTTAGGGAGGTATATGTACCGGGGTCAAAGACCTTGGGTGTGCATATGGCAAGAGTTGTTGTCCTCCGCTGATCCCATTGGGGAATCAGTCGGGGGTCAACTGCCCTCCTGAATGAAACTGGTGGAGACACGGAGAAGGGAATGCTGCTGCTGCGTCCCCACAGCAGCAAACTCGTGTCTCCCGTCATTCACAGGGAAGGGCCTGGTGAGAATAGTACCACCCAATGAGTCCCCCGACCTACCTGATGCAGGTTTTCTAGGGTTTTTTCCCCCCTGCATCTCTTTAGGTGAAACAACACCGCGTGCAGGGTAGGATCCTTAAACCATAGCCCGGGGGCCTCCTAGTAGTTAACCCTTGCTCTACCTTCCGCATCCCCCCTTTTCAATTCCCTTCCTATGCTATTAAAGGGGAGTTGCCTGTTTCAGGATCACCCTCACTCATGTAGCCAGCCTGTTAACCCACCAAAAAAAAAACTTTGATAGGAATCGGCAAAATATACATTTAAATTGCCAGTCTGGATAATTTAGTCCAAAAATCTAAACATAAAAAGCGGAAGAGAGAACAATTTGGAGGAACTTTGACCGAGAAAGACGTCACGTTTTAAGGCTTGAAAGAGGGTCTTGTTAAAAAATTAGAATTGGAGGAAATTGTGCGGTGTGTGGGGCTAATAACAAAAGAGGGAGGACGATCATGGAATACGCTCAGCAGATTAGGGAGGACGTGGGACGTGGTAGAAACGAAAAGGCTTGCGCAAGGTAGGGGTTGGCATAAGACCGGAACTTTAGGAACTGAATACAACAAACAGAATCCAAGAACATTTCATTTGATTCTTAAAATTCAATACTTGACGCATATTTTCCATCCAATATATCAATTGAATTGATAATTAATTAAAACTGCCAAAATATCAGAAACTATTTAATACTAAAAAAAAACCCCTCAATGTATCGCTCCATTTTTGAACTTCTACAGTTGTACAATTAAAGAGGACAACACATGCAGTATTGATGAATGTAATTATTTTCTTCAACTATGACGCACGTTTAATAATAAATTATTTTATTCCTGAAGAAACTTTTTGTTTGTTTTCCCTGATACGTTGGTCGTTTTATTTATTTCGTGAATTATATCACATCGGCTGAGTTGCAGGCAAAACTTTTTGATGATGAAACCGTTATTATTAAACGCGCAACTAAAAAAACCGTCCTTTCAGACTAGTTCTAAAGATTGACGGACAAATGATTAATTAATATAATGAATGAAGGTCAAATAAAAAAAAACGATTACGTAGGATTTATGATCTTACACATGCTAAAACAAATTTAAATATACGCATATATTTACTATTGTATTCATACATATTTTTATCTATGTGTATAAAAAAATGTACCAACAAAAGAAAAAAAAATATTGTTAAACAGACCTGTTATTGAATCTAGAAAACAGGTCAAGTAAATTATTATCAATAATAAAAAAAATATATATTGAAACGTATAACTTTAAGCTCTATCAGAGGTGGATCTTGAAATAAACCATCGAAGTTACCTCAGGATATCCGGTTTCAAGACACGTAAATGTCAGGACGTTTCAACTGGAAGGATCATAATAATATTCTCCTAGGCTCAGCGGCAACAGCAACCTTTTTGCCCTTAGAGAATTATGACAAGTAGTAGTGATCCTAACATAAGAAAATTACATATGGTGTAATAATATTCTGGGACAATGCAATAGTAAGCCCACTTAGTATATATGGTGCAGCAGCATGCCGCAGGATAGGGTCAAATAGAATCCTTAGAAAAGGGGTGTGCAAAGAAGGGGGCCGCAAAAATTCGTACAAATAGGAGGTCCTGGGCATGTAGATGGGATGGAAACGAAAAGGTAAAGGGCGACTAGGGCTAGACTAGGTGTAGAAGGGACAGACACGCTACAGACAAGAAGAGAAACAGCTAGGCTACTTTTTTTTTTTTTAAATTTATTTCTCTATTTTTAGCCTGCTTTCTTGTTTCCTATAGCAGGCCTTAATTACAATATTTTACAACATCTTGTACACTTTTTTTTACATTGATTATTCTTAGCAAGAGTATTTAATAAAATACAAAATGAATGGTAATTTTTAATTTTTTTTCCTTTATATATATATATATATATATATATATATATATTATACTGTTGTTTTACCCCAATAAGTTGTTTATCTTTGTATGTCACGGTGTCTTTTGGATGCGTTTAGCACGCGCAGCATGTGATGATTTTTCACTGCGTGCTTCAGTATCGCAACTTGGCACAGATATTTCTGTGTACCAAGAAGCATGTTATCCATCTCTTTTTCAGTGCGTGGAGAGGCAGTAGGAGTTCCTTCTCTCAGCTCTGTCTCCTGATCTGTCTCGAGAGAGAGAGAGAGATCAGAGACATTCCTGCATTCAATCTTAAACCCTCCTCCCTGCATTTCCACTTCTTAATTTATGATATTGCAGTTCCGAGATTCCGGTAGCAGCCCATACTTCATGTTTCACAAAGTAAGAGCTGCAACTGCTTTCTTAATACTTGTTGTTAATTTTTTTTTTAATAACTATGGTTTCTGTTTGTACCATCCGGTTCCAGGAATCATAGTCCGGCTCCAGGATGATGTAATTGAGGCACTTCATTTTTTTTTATTCATCCTTTTATGATGGATGCATACCTGCTGACACCATGACATGCTTCTCATTTTTGACTCACTATGTAGTAACTATTAAAAAGTGGCTATTTGTTTATAATCCTATTTTCTTCGTGTTTTATATTTTTCAAGTTCTATCTCTGATATTTTGAGTGTTAATTCTTCCAAAATCGCTATTAGGTTTATATCCTGCATAATCTCCCTTAGTGTTTTTCTTCTTAAGATATCTCTTTTATCATGGTCTAGTTCTAATAGTTGGCAATCCAGAAGCGTGTGTTCAGGTGTTCCAATTTCGCCACAATCGCATAGGTTGTTGTTCCCAGGTACACCCCGTATGGTCCGTGTCCGGAGAGGAAGTGCATATCCCATTCCTAATCTTTCCCTTATACTTGGTAGGAAGGTATGAACTCTTCTCCCCTTTTCCGAATTATCCCATCTTTCCTGCCATAGGTCTATTATTCTGTCGTTTATCTCTTGGTTAGTATGAGCTTTCTTATCTAGGATTTCTATTACTTTCCCTTGATTTTGTTTCTTCAGCCAATAGCGGGCTGCTCTTCCCCTCATTTCTAGATCCAACGGGATTACACCCAGGAGGACCACCAGAGTATCTGTAGCAGTTGTACTAAACGCTCCAGATATTCTCAGGGCTACTACACATCTTCTACAGAGCCTTCTTTGCAGGTCAAAAACCACCTTGACAAGGGGAATCCAGAGATAGAATGAGGAGGAGTGATCAACCTGTTTAAATTACAAGCAAGGAACCAAAAAAACACACAGAGACGTTGGAAGAAAATACTCATTCCCTAAAATAGGACAATTAATAATGACTGGTGGAACAATCTGCCCCTGCAGGAGTGTTTTAGGGGAACTTCCTCTAACAGAAACCGAAAATTAAGACTCAATCTAAGTTTAGTGTAGTGCAGTGATCAGTGACGTCATCAGCGCTGCCAAATCTCTAAAAAATATACTACTACAGTGAATTATATTTCCAGGATTTTTTTTTCCAGGGAAAACAATACTATTCTTTTGTTTCCTTTTTATTTAATCATTTATTTCTAATGATATGATTCCATACTTATTTATTTATATTGAATATATAATTATACTTTCAACTTTCACCTAATTGGGGCGGGTCACCCCCCAGGTAGTGACTAATTAAGGAAAACAAACAAGTTGGACAATGGGACAAATTGAGGAAGTTACTGTAGTTGTTCCGTATCGGAAAGTAAACCCAAGTATATCCTCAAACGATTCTCAATTCCAACCATGATTTCTTTTTATAAATTATTTTTTATATTGGAACTGAGGTAAATTGAATCAGTGCCAAAAATGCGAGCGACGAGCTTCGATCAATTCTTGAGTGTTGGAAGAATCAGGATTTTTCTCATCGTCGTCCTCCTCCTCCTTTACATTTTTTTTCCTCTCCAAACGTGAATAATTTACTTTGCCTTAGAAAAATTATTCCTAATAATATGATTCCACACTTATTTATTTATATTGAATATAATTATACATTCAACTATAGGGTTAAATGTGGTCCTTTACGACCCAGTTTATTAATTATTGTTTAAGGTTCTATATGTATCTGCACCTCCATTTGTAGATTTAATAAATACAACAGACTCAGGATAAGACAAGGATAAGCCGCGCAGGCCAGTAACAAGGAGCTTCCTACATGTAAACAGTTTAGATATAGATAACAACACCATTTGCTTTCCAAGACTGACGAAGTATAAAGCCGCCGGCCCTGGCTATACTTACATTCACTTGAGTTTGTTTTATTTATTTATTTATTTTCAATAATCTGTATGATTCTGAGTCCTGAACCCGAGTGTGTTCCCATAGTTAGATTTAGGATTTATTGTTGTTTTCCATTACTCCTCGATTTGAGGAAATAGGGATAGATACGTCATACATTAAAAATGAACAAAATTTAGGTACATAATTAAAGACAAATAATCTTAAAATAAATTAATAAAAGAAAATGTATATAGACAAAAGTCAATATAAACACAACACAGGGACACACACACACTGGGAAACACAAACAAGCACACACACACACTGAGGAACACGCAATGGAGGAGTTTTGAACCACTACTTGGACCAGGAAGGAAACTGTCCTTGCTCCAGCAGCAGCAGCGCCATACATGAAACAAACAAACAAAAGAGCAGAAAAAAACTGAATAGGAAATTTTAAAGATATGTGATGTGTGCTATTTTACAAGGTTGGCAGCAGCAGCAGCTCATTCAACACTTGCAGCAGCAGCAGGAACCACCTTGATTTTAAATACTAGAAGGAGGACGATTAAGAAAATCCCTGTACCACAGAGTAAAACAGCAGCAGCAGCAGCGCCGCCATTTTAAAAAGAATAGTTTTACTCTGCTTCACCACGAAGCTTTTGTAGGAACTATTTTTTTAACCTCTGGGCGGAAGGAAGGAAGGCTGTTGTATAAAATTATCCCCCGGGGGTGTGTATTGTGAATACTTTTCTGGTGTAGAGAGAGAGAGAACAAGGGCGATGCTTGTCCGACCTTAGAGCTGAACCTCTGATTTCTAGTCAGTAGCGTGCGTATTTCTTCATGAAACGTAGGTGTGTGTGTGTGGGGGGTGGGAGGTCCATATACACTACTCCGGTAAGATTCTACATGTAACGCCGATAAAAGCGTCACAACAATAATAATAATAATAATCATATTCCTGTAGATCCTGTAAAGAAGAAGCTAAGCTTCAAGGATGTGGAATGGGTCACGGTGTACATTTATTACATTATTTTATTGTATAAAAGAAAAATATACTTATAACAAATTTTTGTATTATAAACTATTATAAATTAAACAAGAAGTTCTCGGGATTTCACCCGGGTTATGTCAACCATTGGATACGACGTTTCGAAGGCTATCTCCGCCATCGTCTTCAGGAGATAGCCTTCGAAACGTCGTATCCAATGATTGACATAACCCGGGTGAAATCCCGAGAACTTCTTGTTCAGTCTATCCACCGGGAAAACCTACATTCTCTAATATTATAAATTACTCTTCTCCGATTCTTCTATAAATTCCTTTATTGAATACGTGTTAGTTTAGGAAAGTTCTGATATAGCTGTTCTCGTCGGGAAAGGAGCCAATTTTGAAAGGAAAGGGGGGGGGGGGGTTGCAGAGAGTTGGTGAAGCGAGCGCCAGAAACGTATCGGCAATGAATAATTCAATATGCCGTTCCGGACGCGGTTCGCATGGGGTTCTCTCCCTCTCCCCCTCTCCCCCCTCTCCCCCTCCCCCACCCCTCCTCGTGCCGATGTCTTTAAACGAGAGCGATGAAGCACGTAGCGGGGGTGGGTGTCTATTGTCGCATTGGATCGGATCTTGATTGGCCGCGGTCCCCTGTCCCATAAAAAAACGATGGCGACTCCTCCCCACCCCTTCCCCCGGCCACGCCTCCGTAACGTGATAGGCTGGGAGCCTGGGGAAGGTGGTGGGGGGGTGGAGTGGGGGAAGCGCCAACGTCATTGAAGCCCCAGTGCTGGCTGGGAATGTGCGGTGCCCGAGTGTTGTTGGTGTGATCGTGATCGTGCTGCTGCTGCTGCTGCTGCTGCTGCTGTGTTGTTGTTGTTTGTCTCTCTTGTCTTCGCTGCTGCTGCTGCTGCGAGGGAAAACGACGAACGCCGCCGGCGTTGAAGAGAGAGAGCGAGCGCCATCCGGTCTTCAGGGGGATAACGACAGCTTCCATCCTTTTTTTTCCTTTTATACTGTGTGGGTGCGGCCCTAAAACAGTCAAAATTCGGGTCAAAAACAGAGAACCTGTTCCAGTCTACCAGATGGACCCCCACGACAGCGACATGGAGGGGAGCGTGGTAAGTCTTTTCAACGTTGACATTCAGCTTTTACCACGTGTGATACTGTGGGGTTTTTCGTGTGACTTTGTTTTTTTGTAACACTTTTACTCTATCAGAAAAAAATAAATAAAAGGGAACGTAGTGAGGACGACGACGACACTGAGCTTCGTCGTCGTCGTTGTCCGTCCGTCCATTCCGATTCCTTTAGCCGTTTACGCTGTGAATGTGACACCGGCATTCAAATGCGCCTTTGCCAAATTCGCCAAATTTTACGGTGACTACCCGGTTTGTTTGTTACGATGTTCACAATCTCGAGGGGTGTGTAAAATAAATGAGAGGTTTCGGAAGAAACGCACGTTGTCATAGGCCCGGCGGCCCAAAAATAAAGACAACAGAAAATGTTCCAAATATAATAATATATTTTGGCCCAAAAAAAAACAACAGAAAATGTTCCGAATGTAATATTATATTTTGGCCCAAAAAAAACAGAAAATGTTCCGAATATAATAATATATTTTGGCCCAAAAAAACAGTAAATGTTCCGAATGTAATATTATATTTTGGCCCAAAAAAAACCAGAAAATGTTCCGAATGTAATAATATATTTTGGCCCAAAAAAATCAGAAAATGTTCCGAATGTAATATATTTTGGCCCAGAAAAACAACCCAGAAAATGTTCCGAATATAATAATATATTTTGGCCTCCAAAAAAAACAACCCAGAAAATGTTCCGAATGTAATATTATATTTTGGCCCGCCCGAAAAAGAAACCCCAGAAAATGTTCCAAATATAATATAATATATTTTGGCCAGCCCGAAAAAAAAACCCCAGAAAATGTTCCAAATATAATATATTTTTGGTCGTGCACCTTACGAGTGTTTGTTTCAATATCGGAACACATTACAAATTCCATTTCATGTGGTGATTGTAGAATAAATAGTTCCGTTCAGAAATTTTTAGGGGTTTGCTTGTAGAGGGCGTTTTTTTTATTTATTTCAGAACTGGCCCCCAGGGGATTTATTTTACGATTTCGCGAAGCTATAAATGCTATCCTAACAGATTTTTTCAGAATAGAATAATAATAGTAATAATTATTATTATTATTTTTTTCTATTTTTCTTCGTTCCGTAGAAGTAGTAATCCAGGACATTATCTAATTCGTTTCGTTTTCAATCGTAAGAGAGAGAGAGAGAGAAAAAACTCTCTCAAGACGTCGTAAGGTGTTTTTGAACACACTCTTTTATTATTATTTTTTTTTCCAGGCAAAAACAATACAATTACAGCAGGTCGCCGCATTTAATTAGTTTTCTACTGTGTTGTTTTTTTTAATTTTTGGCAAGAAGAAATCGTGTATTGTGCAAAGGTTGTCGTCTTTGGAGAAAGGAATTTTTAAAACTTAACGGACACCCACGTGTCATGGTAACTTGGATGTAGGGGAGGGGGTTGTGGGGTTGTTGTCGAGTTTTTAAATTCCAATTAAGCTGCCTAAAAATTGCATTCCCGGTGACTTATTCTTGAAGATTGAATAAAAATTATTTGAAGCCGAGTAGGACCACCGGTGGTGGTCAGTAAAAAATTATATGACTTTTTGTGATTTCGTAGTTAAAGTCGTTTTCCCTCAAGTGTTTGGCTGCGCTTGACTCGCTGGGGGGTGGGTTTTCTCCCCCTCTCCCTCCCCCCCAAGTCGTGGAATTAATTTCGCAGTGTCTTTCGCTGAACGTCGTCGATCCCGATGGCAGACTTTTATCTTATCGCAAGAATACCGCTAGGCTCCGAAGGCAGCAGTGTTGCGACTTCTCCATCATCTCGTATTTGTAAATATTTCCTTGTTTGGGGGACCCCGGGGAAAGTTTTTTTTCTCTCTCTCTCTCTCTCTCTCTCTCTCTCTCCGCCCGTTCACTTAACAGGGAAATATTTCCGTACCTCCTATATACATATATATATTAAATCATTTCCATTATCCCTGCCTGCTCTTGATAAAGGCGTTAAATCTTTCGTCACATTTCCACACTTACTTGGGTTAGATATTTAAGAATCCATTGCTGTAAATACTCATAATACTTTGTCTCACACACACACACACAGGAATTTAAATTTTGGTTTATGCATTCTGTTAACAATTTTTTTTTCTGAGAAATACTGATTTGAATTGTGATTATGAAATCTCTTTCGAAGATTTAAGTTTATCAAATTTGTTTACCGTTTTGCTCTGTTTTTTTACACATATTTAATGTCATAATAATTGCACGGTGGTTTTTTTCCCCCCACCCTTTTTGTTTTCTAGGAGAATAAATTTAATTTTTGACCTCTTTGGGAAGATGGTATTTTTTTAAAATACTTTTATTTAAATTCGCTGTTGTTTACAACGTTATGTTTAGCTTCATCTCGATTAATTTTTCCCCCTTCTGGAATTAATAAATATGCAACTGTGTCTCTGTGTGTACTTTTCCGTCGCATTGTTTTTGTCCTTTTTTTTGGGAATTGTGTTCTACTCGGTCCTCCTTGGTCAACTGACTTTCCTGGCTCCTTTATTTTCAGTGTGTCCGTGTACTTCAGATTTTTTTACCCTCCCCCCTTCCCTCTCCCTCTGTCACTTCAACCCCACGCTGTTGCTTGCGCTTTCCAAATAGTTACTTATTTTACTTTAAAGTCGTCGCATTTTTTTGTTGTAGTGATTTTGTATTTTATTTTGAACGGTACACTTTTAATGTAGAATATTTCTTAAATGAAAAGTCGATTCGCAGAGGTTTACAACGTTATGTTTAGTTAGCTTCATCTCGATTAATTTTTCCCCCTTCTGGAATTAATAAATATGTAACTGTGTCTGTGTACTTTTCCGTCGCATTGTTCTTGTTGTTTTTTTTTTGTAGTAATTTTGTTCTACTCGGTTCTTCTTGGTCAACTGACTTTCCTGGCTCCTTTATTTTCACTGTGTCCATGTACTTCAGATTTTTTTTACCCTCCTCCCCTCTTCCCTGTCACTGCAACCCCTCGCTGTTGGTTGAGCTTTCTAAATATTTACTTCTATTATTTTTACTTTAAAGTCTTCTCATTTTTATTGTTGTAATTTTGATTTTTTTTTCAACGGTACACTTTTAATGAAAAGTAGATTCGCAGAGGTTTACAACGTCATGTTTAGTTAGCTTCATCTCGATTAATTTTTCCCCCTTCTGGAATTAATAAATATGTAACTGTGTCTCTGTGTGTACTTTTCCGTCGCATTGTTTTTGTCCTTTTTTTTTGGAATTGTGTTCTACTCGGTTCTTCTTGGTCAACTGACTTTCCTGGCTCCTTTATTTTCACTGTGTCCATGTACTTCAGATTTTTTTTACCTTCCCCCCTCCCCCTTCCTCTGTCACTGCAACCCCTCGCTTTCTAAATAGTTACTTCTATTATTTTTACTTTAAAGTCGTCGCATTTTTTTTGTTGTAATTTTGATTTTTTTTTTGAATGGTACATTTTTAATGAAAAGTCGATTCGCAGAGGTTTACAACGTTATGTTTAGTTAGCTTCATCTCGATTAATTTTTCCCCCTTCTGGAATTAATAAATATGTAACTGTGTCTCTGTGTGTACTTTTCCGTCGCATTGTTCTTGTTGTTTTTTTTCTAATTGTGTTCTACTCGGTTCTTCTTGGTCAACTGACTTTCCTGGCTCCTTTATTTTCACTGTGTCCATGTACTTCAGATTTTTTTTACCCTCCCCCTCCTTCCCTGTCACTTCAACCCCATGCTGTTGCTTGCGCTTTCTAAATATTTACTTCTATTATTTTTACTTTAAAGTCGTCGCATTTTTTTGTTGTGATTTTGTATTTTATTTTGAACGGTACACTTTTAATGAAAAGTCGATTCGCAGAGGTTTACAACGTTATGTTTAGTTAGCTTCATCTCGATTAATTTTTCCCCCTTCTGGAATTAATAAATATGTAACTGTGTCTCTGTGTGTACTTTTCCGTCGCATTGTAATTGTGTTCTACTCGGTTCTTCTTGGTCAACGGATTTTCCTGGTTCCTTTATTTTCACTGTGTCCATGTACTTCAGATTTTTTTACCCTCCCCCCTCCCTCTAACCCTTCGCTGTTGCTTGCCCTTTCTATATAGTTACTTCTATTATTTTTACTTTAAAGCCACCGCTTTTTTTGTTGTAATTTTAATTTTTTTTTAAACCGTACACTTTTAATGTAGAATATTTCTTAAATGAAAAGTCAATTCGTAGAGGTTTACAACGTTATGTTTAGTTAGCTTCATCTCGATTAATTTTCCCTTCTGGAATTAATAAATATGTAACTGTCTCTGTGTACTTTTCCGTCGCATTGTAATTGTGTTCTACTCGGTTCTTCTTGGTCAACTGACTTTCCTGGCTCCTTTATTTTCACTGTGTCCATGTACTTCAGATTTTTTTACCCTCCCTCTCCCTCTGTCACTTCAACCCCTCGCTTTCTAAATAGTTACTTCTATTATTTTACTTTAAAGTCATCGCATTTTTTTTGGTTGTAATTTTGGATTTTTTTTTTGAACGGTACACTTTTAATGTAGAATATTTCTTAAATGAAAAAAGTCTCAGAGCTATCCTTGGGGGGTGTCTTTTTTTTAGACGCTTTAAATAATTTATTCCTACGTTAAATGTTACGACGAGGTATCGTGTCAAAACTCGATTATTATTTTGTTGTGTTCAACTTAATTGAGTTCACCCTTTATGATGAAATATATTGCAGTTTTACATCAGACGCGTTTCTTCAGATAATGATGCTGCGGAATAGAAATCGTGTGACGATTGAATTATCTTGGATGTTTAATGACTCTTGTTAATTTTTTATTTTTTATTTACATTTAGAATCTTGTTATAAGTTTTTCCCTGATTAAAGTTGTTTTTTTTATTTTCCAATGTCCGAAAGCTCATCATATCCGCTTCGCTGTTGCTTTACACTTTTCTGAGTCACAATTGCAGAAACGTGAACCGTGTTTGTTCATTATTTAGGCCTTATCGTTTATGAAAACACGGAATTTCCCGGGAACACTTAATGGTTAATTTACTCGTATCATAAATAAAACGTTGGTTGCCTGCCTGAGACGGTTGTTTTCTGAACGAATTTAATTTTTCGGTTTGTATTGTTCATGCACCTTACTTAATACAGGAAAGTTGACTCCTGTTTTTTTTTTGCATATTTCTTGACGTACTATTTCTGGTATTTTAGTTAAAAAAATCTATTTTTGTGCACATTTTTGCATTTATTCTCACAAACGACATTTTCTACTAACCAATATAGCAACATTTTCGCGCTTATCGTTCCATCTCGGTCTAAAATTAAACCTTTTTATCGAGTCTTTATCGAACTGTCCTTCCCGACGCATGAATTAATTAATTTTGGCGAAGTTATAAGCCGATAATAAAAATTATTTTTTTCCCCATTTTCTTCCTCGTGTTTTTTCCAGCCTAATTTGCCTTCCACCCACTCACCCTCTGTCGTCATCCTCCCTGTAGTCGTCGGGGGAAACTGATTTGTTGGGGAATTTTCAAAAAGAAAAAAAAATGGGCGTTTTACTTGTGTTAAACACCTGTGATATTCTATAACTATACGACGCAGTAATATCATCAATACTAGATAATAAAATCTATCCCATTTAATCATAGGCGAGGTGAAGCCGCAGAAATACCATTTTTATAAAATAGTTTGATTGAATAATGGAGGAGCCGTGGGCCAGTGAATTGATTTTCAATATTTTCTGAGGTTACATGATTAGAAGGGGAAATGAACCGATTGGCTCCTGAGATTTTAAATTTTTTTTAAAAAAAATGGCGGACTTGATAATCCTGGAAAGATTAGGAGAATAAACTATGCTTGCTGGCTTTTACTCTTTGATAATCTCTAGTCACCAAAGAACAGACGGAAATGGGACTTAATCAATCGTTTAACATAGATTGATATTTATTTATAAACGGGTCAAATAGAACGCGTGATAAACTTTTTTTCTCTCTTTCTGTCTTTGATATTCATATGTGTAATTTAGGTGAAGTAGTTGCTTAACTTCGAGGTTTTATTCTCTCATTATTTTTGTTTCATGTTTCGTTTAGCAATGGCGTTTTTAGCGCTTTCTCCTATGGGAAAGAAGTCTCATTTTATTTCATGTTTCCTTGCCAGTCTATATATATATATAGTTGAATTTGGTTGCAGTAATCTTGATCTAATTGAAACAGCACTGTGTGTACATAATGGCATGTGTTGTTACACGTTATGTGGAAGTATTATTCCCTATTGTATTTTCAGCAAACAGCATATTTCCCGAGCGCAAATATTTATAAAGTTCAAACAAATACTGAAGCAATCTCCCAATTGTGTGATGAAACTGGTAGGAATTTTTTGGGGGGTAGAAAATAGCGGCGCAGAGTGCGATAAGTGTTTTTATTTTTATTATTATCTACTACTGCTTTCCCGCCGTCTTTGTTTAACCTCTCTGATATTTTCTCTCTTAACATAGCAAAGACTATTATATCAATGTGAAATTGTTTTTCCTGTTGAATTCAATTTTCCCGCCGTTTTTGATTAACCCCTCTGATTTTTTCTCTTAACATAGCAAAGACTATGATATCGATTTGTAAATTTTTTTTCTGTTGAATTCAAATTTTGCTCATCGTGCGATAAGTGTTTTATTTTCTACTGCTTTCTGTCAATTTTCCCGCCGTTTGTGTTTAACCTCTCTGATTTTGTCTCTTAACATAGCAAAGACTATGATATCAATTTGAATTTTTTTCTGTTGAATTCAATTTTCCCGCCGTTTTTAACCTCTGATATTTTTTATTAACATAGCAAAGATTATGATATCTATTTGAAAATATTTGTCTGTTGAATTCAATTTTGTTCATCGTGCGATAAGTGTTTTTATTTTTATTATTTTCTACTACTGCTTTGTGTCAATTTTCCCGCCGTTTTTGTTTAACCTCTGATATTTTCTCTTAACATAGCAAAGACTATGATATCAATTTGAAATTATTTTCTGTTCAATTGAATTTTGCTCATCGTGTTTTTATTTTCTACTGCTTCTGTCAATTTTCCCGCCGTTTTTGTTTAACCTCTCTGATATTTTCTCTCTTAACATAGCAAAGACTATGATATCGATTTGCAATTTTTTTCCTGTTGATTTCAATTTTGCTCATCGTGCGATAATTGACACAAAGCAGTAGAAAATAATAAAAACAATTTCCCCTCCGTTTTTGTTTAACCCCTCTGATATTTTTTTCTCTTAACATAGCATCGACTATGGTATCAATTTGGCAATTTTTTCTGTTGAATTCAATTTTGCTCATCGTGCGATAAGTGTTTCTATTTTCTACTGCTTTTGTCAAATTTCCCGCATTTTTGTTTAACCTCTCTGATTTTTTCTCTTTAAACATAGCAAAGACTATTATATCAATGTGAAAATTTTTTTTCTGTTGAATTCAATTTTCCTGCCGTTTATGTTTAACGTCTCTGATTTTTTCTCTTTAAACATAGCAAAGACTATGATAACAATTTGAAAAAAAAAATTCTGTTGAATTCAATTTTCCCGCTGTTTTTGTTTAACGTCTCTGATTTTTTCTATTAACATAGCAAACACTATGATATCGATTTGAAATTTTCTTTCTGTTGAATTCAAATTTTGCTCATCGCTTTTCTACTGATTCTGTCAATTTTCCCGCCGTTTTTGTTAAACCTCTCTGATATTTTCTGTCTTAACATAGCAAAGACTACGATATCAATTTGAATTTTTTTTCTGTTTAATTTAATTTTCCCGTCGTTTTTGTTTAACCTCTCTGATATTTTCTCTCTTAACATAGCAAAGACTATGGTATCAATTTGGCAAATTTTTCTGTTGAATTCAATTTTACCGCCGTTTTTATTTAATCTCTGATATTTTCTGTCTTAACATAGCAAAGACTATGATATCGATTTGAAATTTTTTTCCCTGTTGAATTATAATTTGCTGATCGTTTCCAGTATCCGCGGATGTAAACACGCTATCTTGAGCTGTCCTGTATTAAATGCGTCATTACGAATCGGTCATGAAGTAAATAATTTCCACGGAGTTTTGATGGGACGCAGGCAGGAGCCGCCATCGCTCTCTCGCTCCTGCTGTTAATTGCCGTCGCAGGAATGCGTGAACATGGCTCTAGAGCTCTAGGGCTAGGCTAGGCTCTGGGTGGCGGATTTTTCTTCTGTCGGCACGCACATTCTCGTGTGCACCCGACGCCCACGCTTAATAGATGCGGACGCATGAGCCAACGCGCCTCTAATTACCGCGGAATCGCCCCTTCCGCCGCGCGGCTCTCTTAACACTGCTTCCTTCGCTATCGGAGTGTCCGGGGGCTTTGGGGATCTTTCCTGTCATCTTCTACAAAGCTGCAAAAAAAGAAAAAAAAATAGATCCTAGCCGTTTTAACTGGAGAAGTGACGACGAGGACTTCTATTAATATAAATAACATTGGCGATTGAAATGGTGACCGGAAGTAGATATCAGATGATAACAGACGACATTTCCTCTTAATAAAGATCGCTAAAATTCCTACATAATTTGGGACTTACCTGGCCAAAAAAAAATATTTATATTCATAAAGTTTTATTTTTCAGTTTTCTAGTTGAACATTAGTCTTATTAAAAATAGAGGTCCAAATATAAAAAAATATTTATTTTTATAATTTTTTTTTCCAGATTTCTAGTTGAACATTAGTCTTATTAAAAATAGAGGTCCAAAGATAATATTTTACTATGTAGTGTATTCACGGACATGTACTTTTATCTTTGTTTAGCATTTTTTTTGTAGAAAAACAGACGTTAAATATTTAATGGAAAACAGTTTTTTTTCCCATGCAATATTTCTGCTCCTCTTCCTAAAACTTCTGTTCCATTTTAATGTTTGTACTTCATTGAACGCTAATGAACTGTGGATAATAAGGCCATAATTTAATTCTAATATATTTTTTTAAAAGGTTTTGCTGTGTGTGTTTGTGTTTAATACGAGTTTCCTTACCTTCCATTGCCATTTTGACCTTTATCAGTTCAGTATAACATTTGTAACCCATATTTATCTATTCTTATTCGTTGTATTATTTTTTTTCCTTGCAAGTTATTTACTGCACGTATTTTTTGTTTATTTCGCGTCTCAATCTCGTCGATTGACGACGGTGATGTATTCAGAAAGTCTTATTGTATCGGTACTTAGATCTTCCACCAGCTTGTAATTTTGTGTGTGTGTTTTGTGTTTTTTTTTAAAAAAATATGCAAGTCTACTATTTTTCTTCTTGGTAATTCACCGCATCTATATAAATATAGTTTACAGAGAAAGGCAAATGAATTCTCAACGTTCCTACTTGTTCATCAGGGGTTAATGAAGATTGGAAATAGAGTCGCTCACTTTTCTTTGATTGGAAGAGAAACCGGTTGCTAAAATCCACTTCCCTTTTAGGTAATACCGTAGTCAACCCCTTTCTGATTCAATACTTTTCTCCTCCCTGTCACTTTAATTTTTTTTGAGACGTTAAGTGAAAAGAATTGAATAATTGTAGTTTTGTTGTTGTTATTATTTATTTTTATTTTTTTAAAAAAAGAATCAACACGCTTTCTTTAAGTGTGTGATTTTCTTTTTTAGGGGGAATAATGTTCCGTTAATAAGGTTTCTCATTTGACCTAATCAAGTTGCAAGGATTTTTCCATCCCGACATTGATTTCTCTCGATAAAAGCGTAAAGTCGTTATGGCGCTTATTTATGGAGAAGCCCATAAAGGACTTGAGACTCGTAATCTCAGGTTCTCTACGGTTTATCGGCTGCTTCATGCTAAAAGTAGTAGTAGTAGTAGTCGTGGCCGCCGCCGCCGCTCCACAATTTGATCTTGTCGAAGGGAAATTATTCCACGGAAAACAAAACCTCTCCCTCCGGGAACTAATTTTTATGTTCCGATTATATTATATTATTATATGAGTGTGAACTGTCAAAATCAAACTGTGTGAAAAAATTTCCATTCAAAGTACAATTTTAATTAATTATACTTCAGAATAATGTAAAAGCTGTAAAATTTATCTCACTGGTGTTGATAAAAAAATTTTAGACTGTAAGGAGAGAAACGGTGTGAAGCTGCTACAGTAGTTTCTTAATCAATTAATTAGAAAATAACCTTCACCTTATTACGTATATATATATATATATCAATCTTTTCACTGTTAGGAATCATATTTAGCTTTAGGTGGACGTTAATAAATATATGTAAACACTATAAATTGTATTAATGCATACATGACGTAGTTTTTACGTTAAATGATCGACTTTTTGTTGAAACGTTCCTCGAAAGCCGAAAATTGGTATTTTTTCTAACCCCTTTTCACCTTTTAATACCAGATACCCTTTTCTAATTATTGTAACATCTAAACTCTCTTTATATATATATATATTTATTTATTTATTACGATTTATTATATGTAGCCTGAATTTGAGTGTAAATTTTGTCAAAATCAAACTGTGTGAAAAAAATTTCCATTTAAAGTACAATTTTAATTAATTATAGTTCAGTATATAATGTAAAAGCTGTAAAATTTAGCTCACTGTTGTGTTTTTTTTAGTCTGTAAGTAGAGAAACGGTGTGAAGCTGCTACAGTAGTTTCTTAATATAAATTATTAGAAAATAACCTTCACCTTATTACGTATATATATATATCAATCTTTTCACTGTTAGGAATCATATTTAGCTTTAGATGGGTGTTAATATATGTAAATATGTAAACACTATAATCTGTATTAATGTACAGATGTGCATACATGATGACGTAGTTTTTACGTTAAATGATCGACTTTTTGTTGTTGAAACGTTCATTGAAAGCCGAAAATTGGTATTTTTTCTAACCCTTTTTCACCTTTTAATACCAGATACCCTTTTCTAATTATTGTAACATCTAAACTCTCTTTATATATATATGTATATTACGATTTATTATATGTAGCCTGAATTTGAGTGTGAATATTATCAAAATCAAACTGTGTGAAAAAGATTTCAATTTAAAGTACAATTTTAATTAATTATAGTTCAGTATATAAAATGTAAAAGCTGTAAAATTTGGCTCACTAGTGTGTTTTTTTGTAAGTCTGTAAGGAGAGAAACTGTGTGAAGCTGCTACAGTAGATTCTTAATCAATTAATTAGAAAATAACCTTCACCTTATTACGTTGATATATATCAATCTTTTCACTGTTAGGAATCATATTTAGCTTTAGATGGGTGTTAAAAATATGTAAATATGTAAACACTATAATCTGTATTAATGCATACATGACGTAGTTTTTACGTTAAATGATCGACTTTTTGTTGTTGAAACGTTCATTGAAAGCCGAAAATTGGTATTTTTTCTAACCCTTTTTCACCTTTTAATACCAGATACCCTTTTCTAATTATTGTAACATCTAAACTCTCTTTATTTAAATATATATATATATATATATATATATATATATATATAACGATTTCACGTTACATTAATGCGAGTCAATGCTTTACTGCGTTTTAAAATCATTCGAGTGGCACTTTGAATACACAATCGTTCTACTAATTATACAGAATTTTTCTTTTAAAGAAAGAAAGGAAAGACACATTATTTTGCTAGATAAAAAACCTACCGACACTGAGTGATTTGGGCGAATTTTTATATATCTTAAAAGCTAATGCGTTGGCCTAATTTCGCTAGGTTGATATTCACTTAGCAGGAGGAATGACGACTTCTTCTTTTTATTATTATTATTAACTGATATACAATCTTCTAACCTTCACGATTTCCCCAATTATTGTACTGTATTATATTTGCTAATAATCTCTACAATTGTGGGGCGCAAGTCCCCCCCCCCTGGTGGCAAGATACATAATTAAATATACCTAATTATAAACTAAAGAAAAAAAGAGATATAAACATGTTTCTCTCTATATTCAATAAATAAATCTGTGGGTGAAAAGGTCAAGAATTATTTTTAAGTTGAGAACAAGAACAAAAAAAAGAAATTTCATTTTCACCTGATGAAACCTGAAACTTGTGAACGAAACGTTGTGTGAATAAATAAATAAATAAAAAGAAAATCCTTGGTTTGTCTGTGAATTGGTCAATTTTTTTACAAAAGTCCTGTAATTTTCGTAGGACAGACTAGGGGGGGGGGAAGGGGGAGAAGGTGTTATCGATGAATGATGATGTCACGGGTTGACGAATGAGCGAAGAAGAAGACTTGGGAGGGCGACGCTTAATGTCTCGTGGGTTAACCGATTTAGCACGGAGTAGTTAACACAAAAACTAGGGCGAGGCAAAGCTGTAAAACGCTACTTTGTGGCGCATTGCAGAACACCTGAGGGTATTTCACACACGACTATACAAAGGAAATACGTCACATTCCTCCTTCTTAAAGCGTTGCTCTACAACAGCGAATAAAATACTTTTCACGTCATTATTAAAATTGCAGGATTCACAACAACAACAAAAATTTTTTTTTTCTTTTAATCTACACGTGAAAATATGTAGTAGGATATTGGCGAATATTACATCCTCATAAAAAATACACATTTTTGGACCCCATCTGTCGTGTTTGTTCGATGATTTTTTTTTCTCTTTTTCCTACTGTAGAGGAAATGCTTTAGTTTGCATACTAATCTTCAATGTCCTCGGTTTATCTAGAAAGTAAACCGTGAGGAAATTAATATTTATACCATAGGCATACATACAATGTAACCAAACAAACGACGCAAAAGCCATCTAAAACGTCCTCTGTTTACCAAGAGTTTCTCTAAAAGCTAAAAGTTGGAATTCCACGATCAGACGGACGGATTTTTTTCAAACGCAGAAACAATTTTCTGGAATTTATTTGTTTTTTTGTTCTATTTTTTTTTTGGACTGGACCTGACCTGCAGTGGACCAAAATTGAATAGCGTCATCCTTATTCGTGGAAACGTTAAAACAAGGCTTGAAGTTCTGGAATTTATTTATTTTTTGGGTTCTATTTTCTTTTTTTTTGGACTGAACCTGACCTGCAGTGGACCAAAATTGAATAGCGTCATCCTTATTCGTGGAAACGTTAAAACAAGGCTTGAAGTTCTGGAATTTATTTATTTTTTGGGTTCTATTTTTTTTTTGGACTGGACCTGACCTGCAGTGGACCAAAATTGAATAGCGTCATCCTTATTCGTGGAAACGTTAAAACAAGGCTTGAAGTTCTGGAATTTATTTATTTTTTGGGTTCTATTTTCTTTTTTTTTTGGACTGGTCCTGATCCGCTGCAGTGGAGCAAAATTGAATAGCAGCGAACACGCGTCATCCTTATTCCTGGAAACGTTGAAACAGGGCTTGAAGTTAGTCAATAGCGAAGGGACTTTATCAAGAAGCTCTGAGGGAGGAAAGAGACATTCCTGATAGCAGGAAATAGAGATTTGGAAAGCCCCCGATCCATCACAGCTGGGGAAGGAAGGGGAGGGAGGGATGGAG
This sequence comes from Eucriotettix oculatus, assembly GCA_034510155.1. Classification (NCBI taxonomy): domain Eukaryota; kingdom Metazoa; phylum Arthropoda; class Insecta; order Orthoptera; family Tetrigidae; genus Eucriotettix; species Eucriotettix oculatus. The sequence continues at coordinate 78,312,161 of CM067381.1, forward strand.
GAGGGGAGGGGAAGGGGTGGGGGAAAAATCTGCGGGGTCTCGAGAGAAATAATTAGTTTGGGTATTTATAGCAACCCACGTTTGAGTCTCATTCCTCGGGGGTCAGATTTCAAGAAAGTAACTTCGTCGCCTTAGCCAAGCGCGCGAGACTGACCGAAAAAAAAAATATATATAGAAAGAAAAAAAACTACACCTGTAACCAACCAATTCATTAGCCAAGCGCGTGGAGATTACGATCCTTATAGAATTAATTCAAATAGAATCATTAGAGAAAGTTCAGAAAAAGGGGGGGCTGCTGCTGCTAATTTTGTGGCAAGTACAGGGCCACACATCAGGGGGTCATAGGAAGGGGAAAAAGGAAAAAACAGCTAGGTTGGGAGGAGGAGGTATTGTCAGAAAGGAGGAGGAGGGAGAGAAAGCAAGACTGCATAAGCTTTATACGGGGGGCAAAAACCCATGGATTGGGGAATTAGCTACAAAAAATATGCAAAAGCCCAGTTATATAGGTAGATGATGATGGGAGGAGGATCACTCACCAATTCAAAAGTGAAATATATATAGAAAACAAAAAAAACAGATGTTGGCAAATTCTCATTCCTAAAATAGGGACTATCAACAACGACTGTGGAATAATTTACCCTGTGGCAGGAGGAGGAGTGTTTGGGGGGGGAGGGAGGGAAATCCTCCTCTTCAAGAAAATAAATTTAGGTCAAATCTGAAGAAGAAAAAACGTGTGAAGTGAAGTGACTGATATATTTTTTTTAATATAAATGTGTTTCCGAATATAAAAAAAAACTAAAGTGAAGTGTTTCTCTTTCATATTCACACCATCTTCTTCTCCTCTTTTCCTTGAGTAGAATATCTTCGGTATTATCTATGTTTGGATATTATAACAACTTTGCAAGGTTTTGGTCTTGTCTAAATCATCCTATTTAATTTAAACACCAATATTATTTAATTTAAACACCGATATTATTTAATTTAAACACCGATGTTATTTAATTTAAACACCGATATTATTTAATTTAAACACCGATGTTATTTAATTTAAACACCGATGTTATTTAATTTAAACACCGATATTATTTAATTTAAACACCGATGTTATTTAATTTAAACACCGATGTTATTTAATTTAAACAACACCGATGTTATTTAATTTAAACACCGATGTTATTTAATTTAAACACCGATGTTATTTAATTTAAACACCGATGTTATTTAATTTAAACACCGCTGTTATTTTATTTAGACATCGATTTTATTTAATTTAAACACCGATGTTATTTAATTAAAACACCGATGATATTTAAACACCGATATTATTTCATTTATACACCGATATTATTTAATTTAAACACCGATATTATTTAATTTAAACACCGATATTATTTAATTTAAACAACAATATTATTTTATTTAAACACCACCAATATTATTTTAATTTATTTGCGTTTGAAATCTAACTGTATGTAAATATGTCTTCTACAGAAAGACCTGACTGAAAAAAAAAGGTGTGTGTGAATATACACCCGAAACGTCGTTTATCGTACAATAAGTAAAATCTGTTTGTGAAGATGTCAAGAATTATTTTATTAATTTCCGATCGACACGCTTACAGGCAAAATTTTTTTAACAACCATATATAGATTTATTTCCACACTATTTCATATAAGTGAGTTACTTACACTTTAATAATAATTTATTTATAAACAGAAAAATTTACGTTATCAATTTATATCCATCAACAGCTAAATTATTTAATTTTTAAAAACCATGTATTGTATTTTTTTTTCAAAAAATAATTGGAACAGGGTACCTAATGTAATTCATTGTAATTTTATTTTTTTGAGTACACCTGAACGGGTCTCAAATGAGAGACGAAACGAAACGTAGAATATTTCATATTTTGAATGTAATAAAAACTGATACAGGCTGTTATAGTTAAAATTAATTTTAATTACGTGACAGCAGAAGAAAATTTGTATACAGAATTTTGGGCGAAACATACGGATAAAATAAAAACTTTTGTTTTCTCTGTAAATTGGTCGTCAATTTAACTCTACATAATTCTTTTGAAAATAGATCTGTATTACGATAATAATAACAACTAATACATCGAGCAGGTTTTGCCGAATTTTACAGTCCTTTGCAATGTTTTTGGTTTCTTTTTTCAAATTTTTGCAACTTTTTTAAAAAAATAGTCCTTGTAGTCGTCGTCGTCCCAAATATCACTGTGAAATTTATTACGTCCTGTCCTCGTCGCTTTGTTTAACATTGAGCATGTTCCAAGGAACAGTAAGGTAATTAGCGCAAATTAAATAAGAACTACTACTAAAAAAATATCTGAATAGTTTTTTTTTGCTGCTATGGATGATGATGATCAACCTTTGCGATTGAAATTAATGACTGTGGGTTCAGATAAACGTGAAGAATTTAAGTGTAATAAAAATGGGAAACACGTAGAATATGTTGTTGGTGTTTTTTTTCTTCTTCTTTTCAGTATTTAAGTCGAAACGTATCGAAATATCGTCAAGGTTTTCTTTCTTGTATATTTTTGTGTGTGTGTGGCGCGCGGAGTAATTTTTAGAAATTAAGGATTGCAGTCGATTTGTTCACTCCTCAAATAGTTAAACTATTCCTTAAACTATATTTTTTACTATTAAATGTTTGAAATTTTATTTTATTTTATTTTTTTGTAACAGATTGCCCGTGTGATTTACAACGAACAGGTCGTTGTTTTTTTTTGTTCCCCACGTGTAATTTATGACGTACAACAATTGCATGTGTTATTCGGATGTCAATTTCGGTACGTTTAAAGAGGAAAACAACTTCATGGATAATAATAATAATATATTCCGGGAATTAGTAGTTTCTTCTTAAGCTGTAGATAATTATTGCGCAATGGCGACTGTACGTAATCGGTCGCGAAATTGAGGGGGGAGGGGAGGGAGGGGGAGAGGGGAGGGGGAAGTAAGCGGCGGCGGCGGCGCGGAATGTTTTCAAGGCGATTTCCATCTGGAGCAAAGTTAAAAAAAAAAAACGATCCTCGTTAATAGTGAAATGAGTTGGAATATTTTCCGAGGAAAAGTCTGATATTGGAGCGATCGTTATACGGAACGGAAGCGATCCCAATTCAGCAGTTAATCGATTTCGTAGGAACGCTTATTATATGGCGCGGTTAAGTGAACGTATTTGAGGACTTATTATTAATTGCATAGTAATTGGATTTCGGTATTTTATGTTTCTTCAATTTCCCTCGAGTTTGATTGCGTTGCCTTTACCTGTCTCTGTCTCGCCCTCGCCCTTCCACTCATGATTGATTTCCTCAATTATATTCGCAATCAATCTAAAAATCTGACCACCCTAACCTTTAAATTCGACACCTCCTTTTAAAACAGTGATCAATTTTTTCCTTCACAATTACCCTGATTGACTATCTGTTCCGATCCGTTTTATCGTATAATTGCGTGATCACTGGTTTCAATTCGTGAAGAGTTGTGATTGAAAGTTTACCTTGTCAAAAGTTGTAGTGGTCCTAACATTAGAAAAATTAGTTTATTTTTTATTTATTTTTTGCATATTTTTTCCACACAGTCTATAATGACACATCATGGTGGTGGTATAATAATAATAATAATATTCTGGGGCAAGATAAAATATTTCAACTTCAAAAAAAAAATAAAAGGCTTCTCAGAAGAATATTATTGTCAGGTCTCACCGAAAAAAAATCTTTTGAAGGGGGGGACTTTTCCCAAGAAAACTGCCAGCATGCATATATTTTCAATCACTCATGTTATTTGTTATTAATAACAGTAACCTCTTCAGATATGTTACATGACTTTGATACCACAAGTAAAAAAAAACAATTTTACACAAGGAAGGAAGGAAGGGAAGTTTCTAACCGTAATACAAAAAGGAGTGTACATTACAATGCTAATAAACATGAACTAACTAACTTATTACTAAGGCCACTCCTTCTACTCTGTTATGGAGCTGAATGTATATCATAGGGGTAGATATTTATAATTATGAAAGAACATTATTAGAACACTAATTATTTTAGTATAGGATGTAAAAAAATATTTATCAATTTTATATATATATAAGGTACAAATTGTATGTCTTCTGTATAGAACTTAAGAAAATCTTATTATAAGTTAAAAATTAATGAATAGTTACAGTATAATAAAGCAACCTAACTGTGTAAAATCTCTGACTCGCGTTCCCCAGCATCATCCTTGAAGCTTTGTGCTTCTCTATAGGATCTATGGAATATGATTTAATATTTATACTTATAATTAATGAATAGTTACAGTATATTTTAATATTAATAAAGCAACCTAACTATGTTAAAATCTCTGACTCGCGTTCCACAACATCATCCTTGAAGCTTTGTGCTTCTCTATAGGATCTATGGAATATGATTTTATACTTATAATTAATGAATAGTTACAGTATATTTTAATATTAATAAAGCAACCTAACTATGTGTAAAATCTCTGACTCGCGTTCCCCAACATCATCCTTGACGCTTTGTGCTTCTCTATAGGATCTATGGAATATGATTTTATACTTATAATTAATGAATAGTTACAGTATATTTTAATATTAATAAAGCAACCTAACTATGTGTAAAATCTCTGACTCGCGTTCCCCAACAACATCATCCTTGAAGCTTTGTGCTTCTCTATAGGAGGATCTATGGAATATGATTTTATACTTTGACTTCTTGAGTATCCCCGATTGACTCGCAGGATTTTTCATCAGAATTTTTTTTATAGTGATTGATTTACAGACGTTCGATTCCCCGATTACATATCATTTATTTGCATATCTTTCACGCTCGCCAATAATATTTTTTTTAAGAGCCGCGGTCCTCTCCGTTTTCTACATGTTCTATTTTATTTTTTAAATCAAAATAAACCGGGTAAACGAAATGTAATTTAACTCCATATTCCCTCTAAGTTTTGTTTCTCCCTTCGTTGAATTTAGTTGTTCATTATGTGGACACTCTTATTGCCCAAGGTCATTTATTCTTTTCCTTGGAAGAGTTTATTATAGAACTTCCGTTTGAGTTTCTACCGTCTGATAAACACTGTGGAGGCCCAGAGGGGGGACAGGGGGGATGGGGACGGGGGGATTATCACTTCAACCGTTGTTTGCTACCTACTCTGCTAATCCGTGGCCCGGGGTATTCCACAATCCTTTCAGCAAGGGGTTGGGGGAGGGGAGAGGGAAACACTGAGAGAAAACAAGCAGCAAATCCGGAAGCTAGACCACGCTAGTAGCACGCGCGTGCGCCATCTTGATATAAATAAATACTGTTAAATTGTTGCCGTGCCCCATGAGCTGCGTCAGTCAACACGCGCCAGCCAGACGGTGAAATCTGCGGAGCAAGAACGTCCTTAATACAGCCCGGGGAAGATTTCTCCCAAATTCCTCCGTGTTTACGGATCAAATAACTGTGGGGAAATATATAGTTACGAGATGTTGGCGGCGACTTTTGGGCTGCGCCAGAAAAATTTTCCCTTTTCGCTGATTGTAACTTCTTACCGAGATAAAATACAACAACAAATTATTGCGTTTATTTACTCCATTTTGAAACATAAAGAAGAACCGTAACATTCAAACATAAATTTTTCTGTCTATAAGTTAAAATAAATGAAAAAAAGATGGCCAATAATTCAGCAATATATTTTGTTAATATTTAATTAATCCGAACACGTTTCGTCTCCCTTTTGAGACGTCAACAGGCATAAAATAAATAAAAAAAAGATGGCCAATAATTCAGCAGTATATTTTTTGTTACTATTTAATTAATCCGAACACGTTTCGTCTCCCTTTTGAGTCGTCGTCAGGCATAAAATAAATAAAAAAAGATGGCCAATAATTCAGCAATATATATTTTGTTAATATTTAATTAATCCGAACACGTTTCGTCTCCCTTTTGAGTCGTCGTCAGGCATAAAATAAATAAAAAAAAGATGGCCAATAATTCAGCAATATATATTTTGTTAATATTTAATTAATCCGAACACGTTTCGTCTCCCTTTTGAGACGTCAACAGGCATAAAATAAATTAAAAAAAGATGGCCAATAATTCAGCCACATATTTTGTTAATATTAATTAATCCCAACACGTTTCGTCTCCCGTTTGTGACGTCAACAGGTATAAAATAAATAAAAAAAACATGGCCAATAATTCAGCAATATATATTTTGTTAATATTTAATTAATCCGAACACGTTTCGTCTCCCTTTTGAGACGTCAACAGGCATAAAATAAATAAAAAAAGATGGCCAATAATTCAGCAATATATTTTGTTACTATTTAATTAATCCGAACACGTTTCGTCTCCCTTTTGAGACGTCAACAGGCATAAAATAAATAAAAAAAAGATGGCCAATAATTCAGCAGTATATTTTTTGTTAATATTTAATTAATCCGAACACGTTTCGTCTCCCTTTTGAGACGTCAACAGGCATAAAATAAATAAAAAAAGATGGCCAATAATTCAGCAATATATATTTTGTTAATATTTAATTAATCCGAACACGTTTCGTCTGCCTTTTGAGACGTCAACAGGCATAAAAATTGATGATCTTCACTCCACGACTCCCTCATGAAATGTATTAATTACTGACTTGCTGGTCGTCTATTTATTTATTTTTTAAAAGGCGTATATTGTGTCAATTTTCAAATATATATATATATATATTTTTTGGAACGGCATGGGAAAAAAAGGGGTGGCTGTGGCGCACACAGTAATATAAAGTGCAACACTGCTGAAGAATCACCTCGCTGCTAGGTATAGATAATTGGAAGGAGTATTTTGTAACGTAAAGGAATAAGTTATTTTCGTATTCTAAGAAAAATACGTCACAGGACAGCAGGTGTCTGAAACAATACATGGCACATTTGATAAACACGTCGGCGATAATGTAAGGAAGAGAGAGAGAATGAAAACCAGAATTTGAGGCTAATCATACAAACGGCCTAATTTTTAAAGATTAACGACGCGTAATCTGAACGGTCAAAAAAGGTGAACGTATCAGATTCTACAACAAATGGATTTAGGAACTGATGGTGTCTACGTGTGTTTGTGTATGTAGTAAAGGGAGAATATAAATGATGATGACAGAATAAATTACGGACGTGACGATCGAAGCGGAAACAGAGTAAGAGTAAAATTCTTATTAAAATGAACGTTTTTTTAAAAAAGAAGTCTTCAACATGAAGATAATTGGAACATGTAAGAATCGGTTAAATCGAGAAGAATTTTAAAAATGCTGGACACGCAGCTTTGCTAATGTCTTTTGCTTCACTCACTTCCCATGTTCCTACGCTGTAGGAAAAACTAAACACACACACACACAGGAATTTTTGAATTGGCTGAATGTTAAATTGGTAAACATTTTATTACAACAAATATATTACTATTACGCTCTTTTATTTTCTCGTTCTGATACAAACTCGTCTTTATTATTTGTGTTTCATATCGTATTACATACAGAATATTGCAGTTGATCAACTTTGTTTTGCACTTTACATCAACAAAGTTGGTTGAAGCGTCAAATTTTTTTTGTCAGTGTTTTTTTTGCTCCCCCGCCCCATTGTTGAGTGTTCTAAGAGGTTAAAACGGTAGACGGTTAATTTGTTTAATCAATCTTCATATGTCCGTAACACAATAAACGATGCGAAACTCACATCGTTGAAGGAAAATTAACAAACTTAGGACCAATTCACACACAGACAAACCCCATATTTCAATAAATAAATTCTCTCTCAAGAGTATAATAAATGAATAATACAGCCGATTTGTCGGTAAGAAAATTTAATTAATATTGGTTACGATGTTTCGTCCAAAATTTGTGAGCTTCATGAAGCAAATGGATAAAACTATTACAACTCGTGTAATTGGAAAAAAATTAATTAATATTTCGATGTCATCATTACGATGTTGCGTCCACAATTTTTGGACTTCGTCAGGTAAAATCAATGCGAAGTTTTGTCTCCCTTCATCTAAAATTTAGCAATTCACGTCCTTCACTCCCACGTCTTTTTATTTATTTTTCTCTAATCGTTCGTAGTTTTATCAACCTGGTTAATGTATTGGATGAACTGTAATTCATTTTTTTTTTAAAAAAAATGGTCTCTTTCTGTGTTCAGTGAATATTGATGTCCCGGGTTTCATCGAATTTATTGAGTAGGCCCCCCCTCAAAAAAAAATAGGAAAATGAAAAAATGGTATCTGATTCAATTTAACGACGACGGTGTTATTCTTGAACTGTAATTCTTTTTTAAAAAAATTGTCGTTTTTCCGTTCAGTGAATATTGACCCCGGGTTTCATCGAGTTTATTAATTAGGCCCAAAAAAAGGAAAATAAATAATTGTAATTCAATTTAACGATGACGGTATTGTTTAGTCCGAATGTCAGGTTTACTGTAATGTGAAAAATCAAAGATTATAGAAAGATTAAACCAGAGAGAGAGACAGAGATATATATAATGAAGGTTATGCGTCATGGAAAACGGAATATTATAAGTAATACACAACAAATCAGTGTTAGTTTTGACATTAATAGACAATAGTAGAGAGCATTTCGGAAACTAATCGGGGACTTGGTAGTTTAGCAATTCACGTCCTTCAAGTTATGGACTCCTTCGTCTTTATTTATTTTTGCCTAACCGTTCATAGTTTTATCATTCTGGTTAAAGTACGTCAATTTAACGACGACGGTGTTATTAATGAACTGTAATTCTTTTTTTTAAAAAAAAATTCTCCAGTTTCAGTGTTCAGTGAATATTAATGTCTCGCGTTTCATCGAATTTATTAAGTAGGCCCTCCCCCAAAAAAATAGGAAAATAAAAAAATTGTATTTAATTCAATTTAACGACAACGGTGTTGTTCTTGAACTGTAATTCTTTTTTAAAAAAATTATGTCAGTTTCTCCGTTCAGTGAATATTGATGCCCCGGGTTTCATCGAGTTTATTAATTAGGCCCCCCCCCCCAAAAAAAACAAGGAAAATTCAACTTATCGACGATGGTGTTCTTTAGTCGAAATGTCAGGTTTACTGTAAAGTGAAAAATCAAAGATTATAGAAAGATTAAACCAGAGAGAGAGAGAGTCAGAGATATATAATGAAGGTTATGCGTCATGGAAAACGGAATATTATGAGTAATGCTCTACAAATCAGTGTCAGTTTTGACATTAAGAGACAATAGTGGAGCATTTCGGAAACTAATAGGGACTTGGCAGTTTAGCAATTCACGTCCTTCACTCCCTCGTCTTTTTATTTATTTTTCTCTAATCGTTCATAGTTTTAACGAGCAGGTTAATGTTCCTCAACTGTAATTCGTTTTTTTTAAAATTCTATTTCAGTTTCTGTGTTCAGTAAATATTGATGCCCCGGGTTTCATCGAGTTTATTAATTAGGCCCTTAAAAAAAAATTGTCAGTTTCTCCGTTCAGTGAATATTGATGACCCCGGGTTTCATCGAGTTTATTAATTAGACCCTCCCCCCAAAAAAACGGAAAATAAAAAAATTGTATTTAATTCAATTTAACGACGAAGGTGTTGTTCTTGAACTGTAATTCTTTTTTTTTTAAAAAAAAAAATTGTCACTTTCTCTTACTGTAAAGTGAAAAAATCAAAGATTATAAAAAGCTTAAAGGAGAGAGAATAAAGGTTATGCGTCATGGAAAACGGAATATTATAACTATTGCTCAACAAGTCAGTGTTAGTTTTGACATTAACAGACAATAGTGGAGCATTTTGGAAAGTAATCGGGACTTGGTAATAATAATAATAATTCCGTAGATCCTGTAAAGAAGCTAAGCTTCAAGGATGTGGAATGGGTCAGGGCTGTGTACATTTATTACATTATTTTATTGTATAAAAGAAAAATATACTTATAACAATTTTTTTTATTATAAACTATTATAAATTACACTTCACCGATTCTTCTATAAATTCCTTTATTGTATAGAAGGAGTGAGTGGCTAAGCAAAAATGAGCGTAATTCAGTCTTAAATTTACCTTGATTATCGGACAACTGTTTAATTCTGTGCGGCAGTTTGTTGAAGATGGATAATGCACACCTTCCTGTGCAATTGACAATGTTTTACATTTTTTATACAGATTATTTTTGTTCCTTGTATTGAAGGGATGAATATCAGAATTATTCAAAAATAAGTGCCGCCTATTTGTGATTAAAAATAACATCAATGAATAAATGTATTGGCACGTCAAAGTGAAAATACCTAACTTTTTGAACAGAGTTCTGCAAGAAGTTCGTGTGAGGAAACCTGACTGCCTCACATATTGCTCTAATAACACGTTTTTGACTAATAAAAATCTTATCTACGCCTCCTACTGAGTTGCCCCAAAATATATAATACCATATGATAAAATAGAATGAAAATATGCAAAGTATACTAATTTTCTTGTTTTTAAATCACTGAAGGTGCTGCCTTCATCTTAAATTTGGAAAAGTGACAACTATGATGGTATACCTTGGTGGATTTCTGTCTGTTGATCAAGTGTGAGTGTGCAGTTTGTGTCACACACACACACACACAGACACCTGTAGTGGTGGTGGTGTTTCCCCCCCGTGATTCGCCGTGGGGTCTGGAAGTTGGGTTTGTTTGGACAGGTTTGGGTCGCGCGCGTGCTCCGCGTTTCTTTGTGCTGACGTCAAGGGTGGGAATTCTTTCTGCTCAACACAACAATATCCCCCCCCAACATCAACTACTACAACAGGTGCCATACGTCTTCCAGCAGGGATATGTGTGTGTGTGTCGACGGAACAGGTCAAGTACACACACACACACACTGAAGTAGCCGCCCAATAGCCACGGGGCGTGGGGGGGAAAAAAAACCCCACCAACCAACCAACAACAACTACTACTTGTTATTCCCTCCTTTCCCTATACTGAGGTCAGTATAATTCACCATTTTTGTAATTATGTACATGAATGTGCGCGATGCCTTTTTTTCCCTTCTTTTCCTTCTGACTCAGAATTCTCGAATGATGATAATTCTTCTTTTCGAATCCAGTAGTTGACACGCAACGTCAATTTCCCCCCCAACGTCTAATTGAGACACGGTTATGTTGTGTTGTGTTCTAATGGTAACGTATCGTGTTAAGTGTTTATTTTTTCAGCAAAAGCAAACACTTGCAATGCAATGTCGTGGGGAATTATTATTGGCTGCTTGTTACAAATATTATTAAACAAGGGAAACTTTTTTTTTTAAAGTGCCCGGCGAGGCGACGCTTGCGCCCGTTACCTCGAGGGAGGAAGGGGTTTTTTTTTGGTCGCTCGCTTCTGGACTGGACGAATCTTCTCCCGTGTTCATAAATTAGCACTTCACCCCCCCTCCTCTCCCCCCTCACCCCCCCGCCCTCCATGGTGTTGACACGGAGCCTTTTGTTACATGTGTGTGGACGAGATTTTTTTTTTGATTTTTTGGACCAGATTCGTCGTCTTCGGTGACTCACCTGCGTCTCACATGGCGGCCGGAATATTGAAAGAAAACCTGTTCTTCTTCCTCCTCCATTTCTCTCTCGTGCGCTCTTAACTTTGTGTGTGTGTGAATGCAATTAAAACCGGAGCAGCTGGACAAATTGCCTCCCTTCCCCTCCCTCCCCTCCCTTCCTCCCAAAAAATTGCTTCAATTAAAGACGTGTTTACAGATCTGTGTGTGTGTATATTTTTTCAATTCCCCTTTTGGGCGAGGAAAGTTTTTATTTCTGCTCCTTAGATAGTGAGGCTGTTTTATTACGTCTTCAGGTTTAATTCATCTCAGTTTTCAGTGGCAGTTAGAGGGGAGGGGAAAGGGGGAGAGGGAGGGGGGGAAACCACCTGATTATCCTTTATTTACGGCTACTATAAAAATCAAAAATTGTTTTTTTTAAAAGTGTATATATATATATATAAACGTAAATTATTCTGATGACGATACGAATGTAATCTCGAGGGTCGTAACATCGTTAACATGTGGACATAAAAAAAATTACTAATATAGGAAAATATAATTCACCGTAATTTGATGAAGTAAGTTCGTCAGGCGATCATTCTTATTTTTATTTTTATTTTGAAAAAAAATTATACTCTCTCTCGTTATTATGTACGTGAAAATTCTGCGAATCGTTTTTATATTAGTTAAACCGTTACTGAATTCGTAACGTCGTCGTCGTCGTCGTGAAATGCCTAAATTCTCCCTCGGACCTCGTGTGAAAATTTTTAACCGGTTCGACCTTAAAAATCTACCTGTAAACTGACACATCCATGTCTGAAGAGAAGCAATTCATAAATGCTTCTCAGTTAACCCGATCTGACTTCAGGATCGACCCTAGTGCTATAGTCTAGCAGTTGTCAAACCCTAAATTTCACCCCCCCCCCTCCTATGTTCCCCCCCCTTTTTTTTAAATTTCACATATAAAAACTTTTATCATAAAAATTTTAGTTGGTATAATAATTGACCCCCCAGTGCTTAGAGGGAAAAAAAATTAAATTTTATAAACAGTAGTATAAAGGAACCAACGTTAAATAAAAATAATTGAATTAAGACAATTCTAATAATTAAAAAATATATATATATATTTACGGAAAATTAATATTTTTGTTGTTGAGCAAACAAAAATGTATTAAAAAAGATTGCATCCTATTTCCAGAGATAATGTAATTATATATACAGATTTAACACTTTTAAACAAAGATAATTAAACAAACTAAAAACTCTAAATCAGAATTAAAATTCCAGAGATAATTTAAATATACAGATTTAACACTTGTAAACAAAGATAATTAAACAAACTAAAAACTCTAATCCAGAATTAAAATTCCAGAGATAATTTAAATATACAGATTTAACACTTGTAAACAAAGCTAATTAAATAAACTACAAACTCTAAACCAGAATTAAAACAATTTCTTTTGAATTATAAAGTTTAAAAAAAGTTCCAAAAAAAATTAACCTCTCCCCCCACCCCCTTTTTTTAAAGTCAATGTTATACAATAGTAGAATTTTCACAATCTTGTATTTCATTGATTTTAAGATTCAAAATAAGATCTTTGAAAATTAAATTTACATGTTGATTCTCTCTATAGATAAATATAGGGGGGGGGGAAACGAAAACTACTATTACTGTATTTTAAATAATAACTGTGTGAATATAAAAACCGGGTTTTCTTTTTTTTTGGAACTTGATGAAATAATACAGTAATACCGGATATTTTTTTTTTAAAGAACGTAATTAATTTTAGGCCCCAGGACGTTGCAGCAGCAGCAGCAACAACAAGAAATTTTAGTAAAAAATTTTTAATTTTAAAAAAACTTGAGGATGTCCCTAAACTTGGCGACGAATCGTATTCAAATTAAATTATTCCATTTTCTGACTTTTGTTTTTATTTATAATTTCTTCTGCTGAAGTTAATTTCTTACAAAAACTTCTTTCAAGATCTAATTTATTTGCTCTGTGGTCAACATGGCTATTCCATTTTAAGTAGGAATAACGATATATAAAAATTTTTTTTAATCAGGAAATTTTATATCGCCGGTAGCAGGGGGTAGCAAAAAAAATTTTTTTTTTGAAAAACAATACTTAAATTTGGCCCCATAATTTTAAGGGAAGTAATGAATGAATCTTAAGAACGCCAATAGGATCTCCCCCTTTTTTCTTTTTTTTGTTGTTGTTGTTAAAAATGTGAAGAAACTGGGGGCTCAATTACGCCATCCATCATTAAGATGCGAGGAATCTTTCAATTGTTTTTGTACTCTAGCTCAGACGATTTTGCCGCCGTAGGTAGTCACTAGGCTGACTGGATGGATTTCTGGGGTTTGCACCGTTTTACAGGATATTATTTAAATTTACAATTGTTTCCACTAATATTATACAGAGTTCAAATTGGACATTTCATTTACACGTATTAAATCCACGAAAGGCAATATACATCGAAATATTCGAGTTTGGATTGGAGAAAAAAAGAATCAAAAATTTCCGTGTTCTTTGTTACGCTTATTACATAATTGAGAATAATAAAGAATACCTACCTTACATTCAGAAGTACATTTGTGAACGATTTAATGTATTTTTCCGAATTGAACTTAAGTATGGGGCACTATTTTTTTCTTTTTTTGACAATGAATAAGTGTAGTTTTATAGAATAATATATTTTATTTCTACAATGTTAGATTTGTAAGGAGCGTTGAGGTAATTGGTCCAGAAGATTTCCAGGGATGTTGCGGAATCATCTTATTATTAAAAACGGGCATGACTTTTCCTGTGACCTGGTAGCACCTGCTGTAATTGTTGGAAATTGCTACCGTCTTAAAGAGTTCTCCCTTGAACCGAAATACCGTTTATTTTTTTTTTACGGTTCTCTCCTCGTAACAGCAAGAAACAATAATTGCCGGTTTCGAAGCACACACACACACATTCACATCCTGTGTGATGGAAAGTCGAGTGCGCTCGTTTTCGATGCACGGACAGGTAATGGGGGAAAAAGACAACTCCACCCCCCTACTACTCTACCTTCTCAAGAGACACGCTTCAAAATTCATGATCTGCCACTTTACAGCCGGAAATTGCTTTGTCACATAAACATGTTGCTCTTTCGTCTAATTGTCTTTGACAAACGCCTTCCCTTCCGACGTTTTCAATCTCCGAAACGATCGTAGAGGGCAAGCCAAAGGGTCCTCTAATCTCTTGTAGGACGTTCATTGTCTCTTCTCTTAACTTCCCTTCAGTATTGACTCTTGAACTCGTTTCGACCGTATAAAACCTCTTTATTGCCAAAATATGTCTGCGGTGCTCCGATTGGAACACCTTTCGTGATTAGTTTTTTTCCCCTCCCCTTCCCTCCCCCCTCCTCCTTTGTTGCCGTGGCTGTAACTGACATGTTATAATATCCATCCCGATATATTATCATAAACACTGTTACGCCATTGCCGAACGATATTCATTGGAAAATGAACTTCCCACAGAGTAATTGTATAGTGTTCGTTACTGTAATAAGAAGCTTTCTTATCTTCCTCGGCCATTTTCAGCCGTCTAGACGACAGTTCTGGAATTGACACAAAGTATGGTTACGTCATTGATCATGAAATTAAAATTAAGAGCAACCGGTCCACAGACAACACAACCCCAAGTTTTTATTTAATTCATCTAACGTTTCGTCTTTACATTTATGACTTCTTCATCTGGTACTTTCCTTCGTGGTTTTAAAATTTTGAAGCATGTAATTGAAGGTTAATTTTGACATAAAATACAGTTCCATATATATATATATATATATATATTCAAAGGAAAGTTAATTACATGCTTCAAAATCCATTGATTATTATGAAAAACGCGTTTACTCGGTCCCCAATTTATTAATTATTCAGAGTAAAAATATTTTTGATATTTCTCATATTCTGTGAATTTCGATTACATGTAAAAACATGACTATATATAGTAATATATATATATATATACATAAAAAAGTGATGGTTATTAATTTTGTTACGTAACTTCAAATTTAACTTCTTTCTTTCAGCCTGAAAAATTGGATTTATATGTTCCCTTTTTTTAAAAAAATGAGAAATTACAAAAATATATACTTAAATTATTAATCTCGATAAATGCGCCACCTACTACTGTGCCCCCAACTATAGCCTGAAGATGTCGGTCAAGCCGTTTCGGAGGAGAAGAATTAGGTATAGACACACCCGTAATATTATAACGCTCACTATTGTAAAATGATCCAACTACCTCTAAAAGGTTTGTACTAAAGTTGATACTACTGTACAAAATTGTGTGCTACTTTTCCCCCCATAATATTTGTTCCATTTAATACGATAGTTTTTCGGAAGTAGAAGTTTGTTATTTTGAAAAGAAAAATGAAGCAAAAAATTAAGGATGATCCATACAGTGTTCCAACAGCCTGAATTACATTGTTCTCTCTTTTTTTCTTATACATTTTGTATTTTTCCGAGCGGCCTGAAGAGCACGCGGGAACGTTTTAAAAAATGGATGCAAATATTACAATAGAATTGCTCTTATCTGTTGCCTTGTTTTCAATTTGTTATCAAAGGAGTTAACTGTCTCAGCCTATTTTCCTTCCTCTCAATACGCTTTGTTCGCCTCTCTCTGTATGTGTATATGTGTATGTGTGTGTGTGTAAAATGGATTGAAAACAAAGCTGCTTTTGAGGACCTCTACTTTCTGACACAGTGTTAAGTTGTAATGTGGAAAGTGCTGTCGGCAGCATGTAAGTCAATAATAGGGCGGCGCAGCGCACCTGTGCACACGGACCCAACTCTTCCCAGCGATGTCTGGCTAACTGTTATTTGACCAAAGTCTTTTCATCTCGAGCGAGCGAGCCAGGCACTTCAATCTGTTCCAACCGTCCGTCCTTCCCTTCCCTCTTCCCTCCTCCTCCTTTCCTCCTTCTTTCCTCCTCTTTCACAACATCGTGGACGACGACGACGACGCAAAAATATTCACGACACATGAACAGGAAGAAGAATTTTTTTTTTGGAACTGAGGTAAATTGAATCCGTGCCAAAAATACGAGCGACGAGCTTCGATCAGTTCTTGAGTGTTGGAAGAAATCATGATTTTTCCCATCGTCGTCCTCCTCCTCTCCTTTTTTTCCTCTCTAAAGGTGAATAATTTACTTTGCCTTATACCAACCATAATGTCTTTTTATAAATTATTGTTATATTGAATCCTTGCCAAAAATGCGACGAGTTTGGATCAATTCTTGAGTGTTGACGACGAGAAAAATCCTGATTCTTCCCTCCTCCTTCCTCCTTTCCTCCTCCTGTCCCTCAAACGATTTCACAACATCGTGGACGACGACAACGCAAAAATATTCACGGCACATGAACAGGAAGAAGAACTTTTTTTTTGAAACTGAGGTAAATTGAATTCTTGAGTGTTGGAAGGAATCAGGATTTTTCTCGTCCTTCTTCTTCTTTCCTCCTCAGTCCCTCAAACGATTTCACAACATCGTGAACGACGACGACTACGACGCAAAAATATTCACGACACATGAACAGGAAGAAGAATTTTTTTTTGGAAGTGAGGTAAATTGAATCAGTGCCCAAAAATGCGAGCGATGAGCTTCGATCAGTTCTTGAGTGTTGGAAGGAATCAGGATTTTTCTCATCCTCCTCCTCCTTTACAATTTTTTCCCTCTCTAAACGTCAATAATTTACTTTGCCTTAGAAATTTAATCCCATCTAATTGGCGGTCGTCATCCAGGTACTGAATAATTAAGGAAAACAAACAAGTTGGACAATTGGAACAAATTGAGGAAGTTACCGTAGTTGTTCCGTATCGGAAAGTAAGCCAAGTATATCCTCAAACGATTCTCAATGCCAACCATAATCTCTTCTTATAATTTTTTTTGCAACTGAGGTAATTTGAATCAGTGCCAAAAATGCGAGCGACGAGTTGCGATCATTTCTTGAGTGTTGAAGACTCATGATGATTTTTCTCGTCGTCATCCTTCACATTTTTTCCCTCTCCAAAGGTGAATAATTTACTTTGCCTTAGGCAGTGAATATTGAGGAAAACAAACAAGTTGGACAATGGGACAAATTGAGGAAATTACCATAGTTGTTCCGTATCGGAAAGTAAAGCAAGTATATCCTCAAACGGTTCTCAATTCCAACCATAATTTCTTTTTATAAATTATTTTTTTTATTGGAACTGAGGTAAATTGAATCCGTTCCAAAAAATGCGAGCGACGAGCTTCAATCAATTCTAGAGAGTTGACGACGAGAAAAATCCTGATTCTTCCCTCCTCCTTCTTTCCTCCTCAGTCCCTTAAACGATTTTACAACATCGTGGACGACGACGCAAAAATTATTCACGGCACATGAAACAGGAAGAAGAATTTTTTATATTGGAACTGAGGTAAATTGAATCAGTGTCAAAAATGCGAGCGACGAGCTTCGATCAATTCTTGAGTGTTGGAAGAAATCAGGATTTTTCTCGTCGTCGTCCTCCTCCTTTACATTTTTTTCCCTCTCCAAACGTGAATAATTTACTTTGCCTTATACCAACCATAATTTCTTTTTATAAATTATTGTTATATTGGAACTGAGGTAAATTGAATCAGTGTCAAAAATGCAACGAGTTGCGATCAATTCTTGAGGGTTGACGACGTGAAAAATCCTGTATTCTTCCCTCCTTCTCCTTCTTCTTTCCTCCTCAGTCCTCAAAACGATTTTACAACATCGTGGACGACGACGCAAAAAATATTCACGACACATGAACAGGAAGAAGAATTTTTTTTGGAACTGAGGTAAATTGAATCCGTTCCAAAAATGCGAGCGACGAGCTTCGATCAATTCTTGAGTGTTGGAAGAAAATCAGGATTTTTCTCGTCGTCCTCCTCCTCCTTTAACATTTTTTTTCCTTTCCAAACGTGAATAATTTACTTTGCCTTAAACAAACCATAATTTCTTTTTATAATTTTTTTCTGGAACTGAGGTAAATTGAATCAGTGGGCAAAAAAATGCGACGGAAGCTTCGATCAATTCTTGAGTGTTGACGACGTGAAAAATCCTGATTCTTCCCTCCTCCTTCTTTCCTCCTCAGTCCCTCAAACAATTTCACAACATCGTGGACGACGACGACAACCCAAAAATATTCACGACACATGAAGAATTTTTTTTTCTGGAACTGAGGTAAATTGAATCCGTGCCAAAAATTGCGACGAGCTTCGATCAATTCTTGAGTGTTGGAAGAAATCAGGATTTTTCTCGTCGTCGTCGTCCTCCTCCTTTACATTTTTTCCTATCCAAAGGTGAATAATTTACTTGCCTTAGGTAGTGAGTATTTAAGGAAAACAAACAAGTTGGACAATGGGACAAATTGAGGAAATTACCATAGTTGTTCCGTATCGGAAAGTAAAGCAAGTATATCCTCAAACGGTTCTCAATTCCAACCATAATTTCTTTTTATAAATTATTTTTTTTATTGGAACTGAGGTAAATTGAATCCGTTCCAAAAAATGCGACGATTTGCGATCAATTCCTGAGCGTTGAACGATTCACGATTTTTCTCGTCCTCCTCCTTAACATTTTTTTCCCTCTCCAAACGTGTATAATTTTCTTTCCTTAGTAAAAATCATTCCTAATAATATGATTCCACACTTATTTATTTATATTGAATATAATTATACTTTTAACTATAGGTTAACTTATGGTCCTTACGACCCAGTTTATTAATTATTGTTTAAGTACTTATGTCTCTGCCTCCGGGCATCTGCCACTCCATTTGTAGATTTAATAAATACAATACAATTCAAAGTTTAATCCCATCTAATTGGGGCGGGTCACCTCCCAGGTAGTGAGTAATTAAGGCAAACAAACAAGTTGGACAAATTGAGGAAGTTACCGTAGCTGTTCCGTATCGGAAAGTAAACCAAAGAATATCCTCATACGATTCTCAATGCCAACCATAATTTTCCTTTTTATAAATTATTTTTCAGAAACGAGAAAAAAAACCAATTCTGTCAACAATAAACTAGGTTACATAATTCGGAAATACCCCACATTGAAAGTGCAGCAAGCGATAAATAAATACATTTGAAGTGAGACAAGACAGTGATGGTCTGTTTCAACATAAGAATGTAGCAACGCTACTAATTGGTTAATTAGACCTGGAAACGTACAAAGGATCATATATAATAATTAACGCTGTTCTGTTCAGGATACTCGGATAATTGGCAAAAACATTTTTTTTAAAAAAAAATAAAATGATTTATGACCAGAACGAATAAAAATTAACAAATAAACCTCAAAACAGCCAATTATTAACAAGATGTATAACAAAAAAAATTTTTTTCAGCTGTTGAATTTTTTTCTTTTTGAATAAATGCAATTAATTTCCATTTGAAAATATTAAAAAATTTACCGCGTTTATTCCTGGTATTTCGTTTCAGCTATAATCGTCATTACACTTCTTCTTCTTAATTGAAATATATGTGTTGTGTGTTTCGATACAGAAGACCGGGAAAAAGTCTGATTGGGTATCTTTTTATCTAGTTTATCTAGTTTTTAATCACGAAACTGTTTTCACTGTCTGAACCCCCCTTCCACTAGCTGTAAATTGCATTCATTGACTTTTCCGTTTATCCTTCCCGTTTGTTATTTAATTCTATACATGTGCAGTTGTTGTGTTTCTCTCTCTCTGTCTCTCTCTCTCTCTCTCTCTCTCTCTCTCTCTCTCTCTCTCTCTCTCTCTCATTGACTTTTCCGTTTATCCTTCCCGTTTGTTATTTAATTCTATACATGTGCAGTTGTTGTGTTTCTCTCTCTCTTTCTCTCTCTCTCTCTCTCTCTCTCTCTCTCTCATTGACTTTTCCGTTTATCCTTCCCGTTTGTTATTTAATTCTATACATGTGCAGTTGTTGTGTTTCTCTCTCTCTTTCTCTCTCTCTGTCTCTCTCTCTCTCTCTCTCTCTCTGTCTCTCGCTCTCTCTGTCTCTCTCCCTCTCCCTCCCCCCTTCTCCAGAGCGGAAACCTTCCAGAGAGCACGTCTCAACTGTTAATGACATATATTTTTTTCCCCCCCGGGATGGATTCAGCCTCATTTATTAATAGTTTTTCCCCAATGCTCTTCTGCAGCAGCGCGCTGACGTCATTTTCCTCACAAATCCCGACTTCTTCGCAGTCGTCAGCAAAAAAAATCCAAAATCAACGATCCATATACACGGGTGATTTTGGTGAAATCCGATACCAGTGGCACACCCGCCATCTTCTTTGACGAGTCAATCACCCCACGGGCGCTTTCCAGATCTGTCTCGCTCGCTCGCTCGTTTGAATCTTTTACAGGACTGATCTTTATCAGTCAATCTCGGGCTTTTTTTTGGGGGGGGGGTGAGGAGGGTGAAGAGGGGAGGGCCTGGACTTGAGAGTCTGGTTGTGTTTGGACAAACAACGGCATTAGCTAATGACGTGCAAGCGAACTGTTCAAACAAGCCGAGGAAAGTTTCATCGGACAGGAAATACACACAACAGCCGCCAATTCTCACCTCACCTCGGCATCGGTCACGATTCAGGGAAGACTTAACGGTTAAGACACGACGCAGCAGCAGAAGACCACCAATGACAAATACAAGGTTATCTCACACACACACGGGACGGCCGAAACCTGAAAAACCTTTCCACATCCCCCAGTCAGTTATTTGAGCACGTAATAAGCGCTTTTATCAAGTTTGTTTGAGGACGCTTTCATGATCTCGTAACTGTAGCTGATATTCTATCCACCACACTATAGTCCAATTATTTATAAATCCTCCCTCCCTCTACTGTACTGTGTGTTATATCAATTTAAACGCAAAGCTCTACCGGAAATCATTACTCTTCTTTGTTGTTTTCACAGCTTCGAATTAAGTTGAAAATCTTTCCCTTTCAGAAATATAATTGATCTTTATCGAGATGGATGAAAACCCAAGAATTTTTTTTTGGGGGGAAAAAAAAGTAACTACATTAAATTTCGTTAACCCAATTTCTTAATCGAACCTTTTAAAATAGTGCGGTCTTAACTACTGTTGTTTTTTTAGGTATATTTTTAGGTATGCTGATTTTGCGACTTAGTCGAACCTTTTTAATAGTGCGGTCTTAACTACTGTTGTTTTTTTAGGTATATTTTTGGTATGCTGTATCTGCGTGATTTTGAGACTTATTTTTTTTTGCCCAGACAGAGTGGAAATAAAAATACGTGCGGTGTGGATTTCACTCACTGGTTCAATCGTAGTAATAAAAAAAAATTGCTGGCTCCCTAAAGCTGCGTCACTGCTGTTTTCGAAAAAAAAATACATACTGGAGCGATAGGTTTTTGCATGACCTTGGGAGAATATAATTGATATAGAATATAGAAATATAATTGATCTTTATCGAGATGGATGAAACCCCAAGAGTTTTATGGGGAAAAAAGGGTAACTACATTAAGTTTCGTTACAGATAAGCTACATTTAACACCCAATTTCTTAGTCGAACCTTTTTTAAAATAGTGCGGTCTTAACTACTACTGTTGTTTTTTTAAGGTATATTTTTAGGTATACTGATTTTTGCTACTTATTATTTTTTTGGTCCCAAACGGAATGGAAATAAAAATACGTGCTGTGTGGATTTCACTGACTGGTTCAATCGTAGGTGTCTGGAGTAATTAAAAAAATTGCTGGCTCCCTAAAGCTGCGTCACTGCTGTTTTCGAAAAAGGAAAAAGGATAATAATACTGGAGCGATAGGTTTTTGCATGACCTTGGGAGTAGCCAGATATAGAATATAGAAATATAATTGATCTTTATCGAGATGGATGAAACCCCAAGAGTTTTATGGGGAAAAAAGGGTAACTACATTAAGTTTCGTTACAGATAAGCTACATTTAACCCCCAGGTTCCTTAGTCGAACCTTTTTAAAATAGTGCGGTCTTAACTACTACTGTTGTTGTTTTTTAAGGTATATTTTTAAGTATACTGATTTTTGCGACTTATTTTTTTTTTGCCCCCCAGACAGAGTGGAAATAAAAATACGTGCTGTGTGGATTTCTGCGTCTCTGCTGTTTTCGAAAGAAAATAATAAATACTGGAGCGATAGGTTTTTGCAAGACCTTGGGAGAATATAATTGATATAGAATATAGAAATATAATTGATCTTTATCGAGATGGATGAAACCCCAAGAATTTTATGGGGGGGAAAATAAGGTGTAACTACATTAAGTTTCGTTACAGATAAGCTACATTTAACACCCAATTTCCTTAGTCGAACCTTTTTTAAAATAGTGCGGTCTTAACTACTACTGTTGTTTTTTTAAGGTATATTTTTAGGTATACTGAATTTTGCGACTTATTATTTTTTTTTTGCCCCCCAGACGGAATTGAAATAAAAATACGTGCGGTGTTGATTTCACTCACTGGTTCAATCGCAGGTGTCGGAGTAATAAAAAAAATTGCTGGCTCCTTAAAGCTGCGTGTCTCTGCTGTTTTCGAAAAAAAAATAATAAACTGTAGCGATAGGTTTTTTGCATGACCTTGGGAGTATCCAGATATATATAGAGCAGGTATCGAATTTTTGGCCGTGTAAGTTGGGGTTATTTTTTACGAGCCCATTACTTGGGACTGCACGGGAGGTCCACAACACACTCTCGGTTCCTCATATTTATTATTTATTTTTTCTTCTCTCTTCCATTAAACACACGGAAGCTGCTATATAATTTCATTACTGTACTTTGCATTGTTTCCAACAATTCTGCAAGGAAATAAATTCCGGTTTTAATCCATCAGCACTGGAAATCATTAACAATTTACATTTGAATTTACTGACAACCACTGTGCTGCTATTATTGTTAGGTAGATAATTCCCTCAGATCCCTAGTGTCTTATTGGATGATGATCCAGACTGCGTCGGGTTGAACCGGGATAAGTGGACGGTGAAGTGAGATTAGGAGGATACACGTTTAGTAGTTTTCAAATGGGAGCCGTTCTGGTTTTACAACGATTGACTGCAAAAAAAAAAAAAAAATTTTTTTTCGCGATATCATTCGGCAAATTCTCGTGACATTTTCCGGGACTAATCATTCAGTTTGATAATAACGGAACACAGAGAGGGGAGAGTTATTGTTATGGTTTTTTTTTATTTATTTTTTGTTGTTTTGGTATTGCGACGTGAGAGCACAAACACAAATGGTTATTATGGTAAGTGTCGCGCCGAGTTAATAGATTGTTTTGCGTTTCGAAATGAGGCGTTATTTACAGTAGTAGAGTTGTGTCGCCTCCTTCTTCCTTCCTTCCTTCCCGCGAGATGCCGACAGAGTTCTCCGGGGAAGGACGAAGGAGGAGATTCGCGGCCCAGCAAGTTGGCGGAGTTGGTTGATGATGATGATAAGAGCGACTCTCTCATATCGACAGCTTCCAGATCGAGGGTGTGTGTGTTTTTGCAGGACGCCGCCGGCACCTGGCGATCGCCGTAGATAATTAAGCCGAGAGGCAGGCCTGCCAACCGTAACAACAATGGGCGCACACTCGCTCGCTAGCCGCGGCTCTCTCTCTATTGGTCGGACCGGCGACGCCCCGCCTCGCCTGCGAGCTTTATGGATTATCTAATGGCCATGTTTTATGCATGGCAGTCGATATCGCCGTGCGATCTGCTCCTCGCTCGATGCGCCATGTTTGACGCGCGTGCTAACAACACTGCGCTATTAGCAGGGAATTGACGGCGCCGGAACAGCCTCACTGCCCCCCTCCTCTACACCCCCCCCAACGTCCCCCCCTCCCCCCTCAAAAAACCTCAACAAACCTCACCTTATCAACCATCCCGAGACTGACCACAATCTTACAACACGACAGCAAAAATGTAAATGAAACTTCCTCTGTTTAAATTCTTAGCTCTCAATAATAAATTAAATAAAGTACATAATTAAAGACAAATAAACTTAAAATAAATTAGTAAAAGAAAGTGTATATAGACAAAAATCAATATAAACACAACACACGGACACACACACTGAGGAACGCGCAATGGAGGAGTTTTGGACCACTACTTGGACCAGGAAACTACTGTCCTTGCTCCAGCAGCAGCGCCATACATGAAACAAACAAACAAACAAAAGAGCAGAAAAAAACTGAATAGAAATTTTAAAGATATGTGATGTGTGCTATTTTACAAGGTTGGCAGCAGCAGCAGCTCATTCAACACTTGCAGCAGCAGCAGCAGGAACCTTGATTTAAATACTAGAAGAGGGACGATTAAGAAAATCCTGTACCACAGAGTAAAACGCGCCATTTAAAAGAATAGTTTTACTCTGCTTCAACACGAAGCTTTTGTAGGAACTATTTTTTTAACCTCTGGGCGGAAGGAAGGAAGGCTGTTGTATAAAATTATCCCCCCCGGGGGTATTGTGAATAGAGAGAGAGAACAAGGGCGATGCTTGTCCGACCTTAGAGCTGAACCTCTGATTTCTTCTGGTCGCGCGCGTGTTTATTCATGAAACTCGCCATTTGTTTGAAACAAATTAGTGTTCCGCTTTACAAACTTTAATATTTCATAAATATATATATATACAGGCTTGGGTAAAGTAAGTATTTGCAAACTTTTGAAGAAAGGTTTTGCAGCAACTCCGTGATCTAGAATTCGTGCTAGAAAGTAGTATTCTTTCTAATTGCACGCGCTTTTGCAACTTAAATATTTCATTACTCCTGGAGCAGTTAGAAGACGCCCATACATAGGCTCATAATTGAATTAAAAATACGCGAAGTAAACCATTTTGACGTACTTTTTGTCAACGTGTTGCATTATTAGTTGTTCTCAAGCTGAACTTAGTTTTCCGGCAAGCAGATCTTCCTCTTCCATGGTTGGTCATTCCACTTTAATTTATCGTCAATCCGAAGGCCGAGGAGGAAAGGCTCAAGCATTAGCTGAGAAGTTGTCTACGGGTCTGTCTATTCCTAGCATCAGCAATAAACTCAACTAACTTAGTCTTATCTAGGTTGAGGGATAATTTATTCACGTTTGATAAACCAAATATTTAGACTATTCAGAGACTCGTTGTCTACTTTCTTAATCAGATTTATCTAAGTTTTTATCTGCAATAATTATATTTGTATCATCCGCGTAGAGAATCGATTTTAGAGGAGCTTGCGCGCTTAATCAGGATTTGGATTTTTTTTACGGCTGTCAACTTATTTAATTCAACAAAAAAAATAATTTAAAACTGCTCTTGGAATGATGTCGATACCAGTATTTTTTTCGTCTATATAGATATATATTTTTTTATTTTAAGATTGGAATGTTTAGTTTGATCCTCAAGGATTTTCCCAAGAGTAAGCTGTGCTGATTTTAGAGGAGCTTGCGGGCTTAATCAGGATTTTTTTTCGGCTGTCAACTTATTTAATTCAACAAAAAATTAATTTAAACTGCTCTTGGAATGATGTCGATACCAGTATTTGTTTTCGTCTATATTTTTCTTTTAAGATTGGAATGTTGTTGTGTTGTTTTTTTTGGTAGCAAAGGTATGAATTGAAGGGTTCGAGGCCCATCACGAGCCGGTGGTGAAACCACGTGTCTGTCTGTTGACGATCGCTTTCCCGAGACAGATACGTCCTTCCGATAACTGTATCGCCTTCAGTCCTTTCGTTATAATGGCCTGCAATAAACACCGATACGCTTTCTCTGTTTTTCTCTTCTGGGTGGCGTTGCGACATTCGTCTGGAAGGAAAGTTTGTGTCGCCGAATCGACGACGATCACAAATTGTCGTCAACAAGATCCGCCGAGCACGAGAGAGCGCGCGAAAATACCTTTGCTACTCTCCACACCCCCAAAAAAAACACATTCCAGTCTTTAAAAAAAATATACATAGACGAAAACAAATACTGGTATCGACATCATTCCAGGAGCAGTTTAAATTATTTTTTTTTGTCGAATTAAACAAGTTGACAGCCGGAAAAAAATAAAATAAAAATCCATATTAAGCGCGCAAGCTCCTCTAGCTGGCATATTTTCTGATTTCTCGACACGACGGTACATCACCAAATATTATTAAAATAAGTTGTAATATTATTTAATTCGCGGAAAATGTGTCACTTCAACTACTACTACTACTAAGATCGCAAACAACAAGTAATAGTTGAAACTAAAGACGGTCGACTTCACTTATCCGACCGACATGTGGAGAACCTCAAGGATCATCAATTCTTGTGCCTTTACTATAAATGACGTTCCAGTATTATACGTAAATCCTATAAATCGATTCCTTAACGCTGATGATACAAATATAATTATTGCAGATAAAAACTTAAATGATCTGATATACCATATACCATAAAAAAAACACACACAACACATTCCAGTCTTAAATATATATAGACGAAAACAAATACTGGTATCGACATCATTCCAAGAGCAGTTTAAAATTAATTTTTTGTTGAATTAAATAAGTTGACAGGCGTGAAAATAAAAAATAAAAATCCTGATTAAGCGCGCAAGCTCCTCTAAAATCAGTACAGCTTACTCTTGGGAAAATCCTTGAGGATCAAACTAAAAGGAGAAAATATTTCGCAACTAATATTTAACGTAAAAAAACAACAACTATATATTGTAATATCCCTTTTCAGGGTATAAAACATTAATTTATCAATTTAAAGGGATCACCAATATCTCAAGGGGGGATTTTGAGGAAGTGGAGTACTGCAGTTACTGAAAATAGAAAAGAAATATATTTTTCAATCAGCCCAATGAGCAAGTTTCAACAGCTTCCGGATTCGATTAAATGTCGTTGCTATTTCATAAATCCCTCACCTAATATTTTATGATCCGTTTTGACGGACCAAGCACAAATACTGCTTACTAGACTTCAATCAATTTCCTTATTTGTATCTTCACTATCCTGGAAACCTCACATTAATTTTCTCCTCTCCAAAATAAACCAAAAATTCAGAACTCTATATATATCCCCCCCTCTCCCCTCCTAAACAGAAAATCCATCCCCTGTCTCCATCAGCAGCACCATGTACCTCTCCATTATACAACCCACCTGGTCCTATGCCTCCTCCTCCTCCATATGGATGGGGAACAACAGCCAAAACCCATTCAAACCAAACAAAACACAATACTACGGCACCATCACAAACTCTCCCTGGCTGGTACCTAAGATTAACATCCATAAAAACATCAAAATTCCCCAATGTAAACTCAGTAATCTCCAAATCCCATAACAAACCTAATCAAAAGCGCGCAACTCAACCACCCAAATCCATGACAATCCTCCTCCACATACCTCCTCCACACGCTCCCCTAGCCTCAAAAGAAAACTTCCGATTGACCTCATCCTTCCTTCCTTCCCCTCTGATGATCATCACCCTAACCCACTCTACCATCATCATGTCACATCCTCATTAATCCTCCATAAATCAGTTCTCTACCTGTCAATCCTCACCCACCCCCCTCAGGTACTCGCAAAAATAAATAAACATAACCAAATTCTCCTAAAGTAGGTTAATTAAATGAATTAACCTATCTTCACGTTATCATGTTAATTATATACCTTTTTAATATTGTATATATACTGTATCGTTATCATCGTCCTAACTGATGATAATCTGTACGATAAAAGTTTTTAAAATAATAATAATAATAAATAAATAAAAAATTTGTCTGTCTGTCTGTGTGTGTGTGTGTGTGTGTAAACTCTTCTTACTTCGTCACAGTTGTAAGTTGTTCTATAAACATTGTCAAGTGACTGGGAAGTTGTTGGATCGTGAGAGAATAATTTCAATTTTTTTTTAGATACGATCTAGTGCCGTGTTTCCCCCCCCCCCAAAAACACGGAAAGTTACGCAGAGATTCCATCTACTACTACTACTATTTTAGAATTTGGGTGGTGGTCCTGCCAAAAAGATAAACAAAATGGTGTCTGAATGTGAGAAACATATTGCGAAACCTTGATGTTGGGTTTACGAATATATTAACTGCCTACAACTATAGTAAATTAAAAAAAAACAACAAATTTAATCGATATTAACAACGGTAAAAAATCAATCTTGCAATATTATTTTTGGACTGTATCGTAACTTAAAAAATCTACATATCTATATTATCCACATATCAGTCTATAAGCGAATTGTTCTCGATTTTAAAATAAACGATCAAAATATCTTCAAGTTTCCACTTAAGTTTCGCCGACTCGAGGTTGAAGGACGCCCAAAATCACTCTGGAATTCACTTGGCTACGGTGTGTGTGTGTGTGGAATGTCGTCATGCGTGTGACGCAGTAGTAAACCGTGTGTAGTATATTATTGGCCCGCCGCGTAGTACAGTGCTCACGAAATTTCCTTTCCCATTTGCCTTTGGCTCGTGGTTTTATATATATATATATATATATATATATATATGAATTTGTGTTAATAGCCTCTTCGGCGGCGGCAGCAGCAGCCATTATTATTATTATCTATCTTAACACATTTGAAACTGAGGTCAGATACGAAAAACGTGTCCTTTCAGACAATTATGTTGTTCCCGTTTGTAAGCGGAAACGCAGTTTAGCCAAGGTTGTTTGTCTTTCTTTCTTTAATCTTGCACGTCGTTCTCTTTTGTAATGATAACATTATTCAACTTAAATTTATCGTTATCCTTCAGATGCATTGGCGTGTGTGTTTTCTTTCTTTTTTCTTTTTTTTTAAAAATAAATAAATTTGCTGAGGATCTTTGAGCTGGACACGTGTGTTGCCTTCCAAGGTCCTCCTACACAGTTGTTTTAATGTCAACTGTTCGAGGGACATTCAATAATGAAAAAACACACACAGAGAGAGAGAAATTGGTGTAGAAATAGAGAGATTTGTTTGTAGGAGGCGTTTTGGGGGGGTATTTTTTTTTAAATAACTTAACTGTTATTGGCATCACTGAGTACACCTGTCGTAAACAAACAATAACACCAACAACAACGTCAAATTCTCGATTTGACATTGGGATGTGTGTCCCCGCGCTCACTCGTGTATTAATTTAATTGTTGCCGCAAGGGTTTTTCCTTTACTCGTCGCCGCCGCGTTTACTTTCTTCTACACGGAACTGGTTGAAGAGGTCATTCAGTTCGTCGTCGTCGTCGTCGTGGTGGTTCGGGGGGGTGGAACGGAATGCGTCAAGACTGGTGGTGTTGACAGTCCAGTCCAGTCCACAGGGTCGGCTTCAAGTCCTGCAAAAAAAAAAATTAAATTGTTGATTATCAATGCTAAATGAGTAATTTACATATAATTGAAAGGCCCCCTCCTTTTTTTTTCAGACATCCCAATGTTTTTTTTTTCAGACATCCCAATGTCAAATCGAGAATTTGACGTTGTTGTTGGTGGTGGTGTTGTTGTTTGTTTACGACAGGTGTACTCAGTGATGCCAATAACAGTTAAGTTATTTAAAAAAAAATACCCCCAAAACGTCTCCTACAAACAAATCTCTCTATTTCTACACCAATTTCTTTCTCTCTCTGTGTGTTTTTTTCATTATTGAATGTCCCTCTGCACATGGACCAGCTGCATGGGGGAGAAGATGTGACAAATAAAATTTCTCACATGGTCTTGGTGGTTCAAGATTTTTGTATTCCACCCATGTGCGCTGAACTTGCAGCTCATGTGGATATATCTGGTGGTGGCAGCCATTGAAAACAGAGGTAATTAACCAATAAATTCTGTAGTTTGGGCCTATTGGAAAAAAAAAATATTTCTATGAATGATAGTTGAGCTATCCGCACACATGGGTTACGATGATGAGATTCATTCTTCTCTGCCATCTTTAATCCGTATCATTCCACTTTGTTGTCTTTGGAAAACACCTTCCTTTGCCGCCCTCTGGTCGCCATGGTTCAAGATTTCAACTTATTTGGGGAGTAATGGTGGCTGAATGGAGCATCTTTAGGCTTGTGGCGCTTTGGGCGCGCTGTACGTCGATGGGGGGGTTGGGGGGAATTTTTGCTAGTGTTTGGAGGGTGTTTGGTGGTAGCTAATAAAGCCCACGTGTCCCTCCCGTAAGGCGCGGTGCCATTGAGGAATGTGCCAGCCAGCAGCATTCAGGGGGATGTTTCGCGGTGCTGGAGAGATATGGAGCACCCCCGCCCCCGCCCCCCCCTCTCAGGGCTGTCCAGGCAGGCTCCGTGGGCCCCCGGGGGCGGCCAAATTGCATATCAAGAGTAACTGTTCGACGATAAGCATCCTGCTGGACTGGGCTGGACTGCAAACGGAGTAAGTTCGATAACAGTGATTGGAACTTGGACCGCGAGAGCAACTCAACTCTTCTCCTCTCAAATTTTTCCCTCCCTTCAAGGCGATCGATTTCCTTCTCGACGTTGGATCGGATCGAAAACAAGGTCTTCTTACATTTTTAAGGAAATTCTTTTACGTTACGAAATGTTGGCACGCTGTAGAAATAATAACTGCTGCTGCTGCTGTGGCAGAGGAAATGTCGCTGTTTCGTAACATGTGTCGGTTTCTCCTAGATTCATCCCACTCTTAACTTGGTCACGTTTCCACTGTACTTTCACAGCGTTACCCCCCCCCCCCCAAAACAGCGAATAATTCCTAATCAAAAAAAAAAAATTTCTGTAAAACGATTTAGTCAATTACGAATAAAACATGTCGGGGTTTTTAAAACCAATAATCTTTTTTTTTTTCACTAGTAAAATACGATCCCCCTCCGATTCAACAACATGACCAGGCCTAAGCTTAGATTTGAAAATTTATTATTTTTATTTTTTTTGGACCCCTGTGTCAATTTTTTTTAAAGTCGCAGTTTCACACCAATGCTTAATACATATTCATACTTTTCCAGAAATTCCATATATATTTTTTTGTATAGTCTGTCGAATAATGAATGAATGAATGTATGTCGGGGAGATTTCGTAGCATGTCACTTTATTATGTAGGTTCTTTAAAAAAAAATAAGGGCGAGTGGTTGTGTTGAAATGGAAAATAAAATGAGCTGTGTATGAGGAAGTATTAACGAAATTTCCTTTTTTTTATTATTATTTCCAGGGGCATTTATAGGCCTTTCAAATTTTAAAAAAAATAATAATTTCGTTAATATCCCTCACACACGTTAACATTTTAACATCGCCCCACCCTTATTGTTAGTAATAAATGGGATATTAATTAATTGTCCTCCAGAGATATTGTTATGCGTATTTTTCTTTCGGGTGTTTCATTCTCTGAGTAAACAAAAAAGGGAGACCATGTTTAAGAGTTGAAAATAGGAAAGACAAACAATTAGATAGTATATAGTGTACTGAGAATGGAAAAAATACTTATGGCAGTAGGAAAAGATTCAAAGGAAAATTTTAAAGGAAATATATTTCTCGTAACTGGACAAATAAATGGGATATTAATTAATTGTCCTCCAGAGATATTGTTATGCGTATTTTTCTTTCGGGTGTTTCATTCTCTGAGTAAAAAAGAGACCATGTTAAAGAGTTTAAAATAGGAAAGACAAACAATTAGATACTATATAGTTTACTGAGAATGGAAACGTGAGAAAATACTTAGGAAGAGATTCTAGGCGAAATTTTAAAGGAAATATATTTCTCGTGACAGAACAAATAAATGGGATATTAATTAATTGTCCTCCAGAGATATTGTTATGCGTATTTTTTCCGGTGTCTGAGTAAAAAAAAGGGAGACCATGTTAAAGAGTTGAAAATAGAAAAGAAAAACAATTAGATACTATATAGAGGACTGAGAATGGAAACGCGGGAAAATACTTACGGCATTAGGAAGAGATTCTAAGCGAAATTTTAAAGGAAATATATTTCTCGTAACTGGACAAATAAATGGGATATTAATTAATTGTCCTCCAGAGATATTGTTATGCGTATTTTTCTTTCGGGTGTTTCATTCTCTGAGTAAACAGAAAAGAAGAGACCATGTTAAGAGTTGAAAATAGGAAAGACAAACAATTAGATACTATATAGTGTACTGAGAATGGAAACGCGGGAAAATACAGTAAAAAGAGATTCAAAGTAAAATTTTAAATGAAATATATTTCCCGTAACTGGACAAATAAATGGGATATTAATTAATTGTCCTCCAGAGATATTGTTATGCATATTTTTCCGGTGTTTCATTCTCTAAGTAAAAAAAAAGGAGAATGGAAACGCGGGAAAATGCTTACGGCAGTAGGAAGAGATTCTAAGCGAAATTTTAAAGGAAATATATTTTTCTCGTCACAGAACAAATAAATGGGATATTAATTAATTGTCCTCCAGAGATATTGTTATGCGTATTTTTCTTTCGGGTGTGTTTCATTCTCTGAGTAAACAGAAAAGAAGAGACCATGTTAAAAGAGTTGAAAATAGGAAAGACAAACAATTAGATTCTATATACAGTACTGAGAATGGAAACGTGAGAAAATACAGTAGGAAGAGATTCTAAGCGAAATTTTAAAGGAAATATATATATATTTCTCCGAACTGAACAAAGGTTAAGTTGAATGTTCTTCTATGATATTTTTTTTTTAAAAAAAATCTGCGAGTATTCCAAACATTCTCTCTCCGTGATTTATTATTTCCCATATTAGTAAATTTTTTAATTTTTTGACCTACGTCAGTACGTTTCAGAGTCGCATTTTAAAATTTCAAACAGGAAACCAAACAATTTTGACCCAACCGAGGACTTGGCAGCTGTGGAAACGAAACGAGGAACAGGGTTAAACTTCCCGATTTGGTTAATATTCTTGAAGTGACTTGACACATGTTGGAATTGAGCCGTATTGAGGAGCTGCTGTAACGGAGTACACGCGGTGTCCGTTATTGAAGGGGTGGGAGAGGGGGGTAGGGGAGGGGAGGGGAGGGGGGAAAATGAATGACTCACTGAGAAGCGGCAACGTTTCGCAATCGTCCCGAAAAATTATACCAGAATGTGACTGACGCAGCAGGCTGAAACAATGGGAATTACTGCATTCGTATTAATGGGTGGGTTTGCATTTTCGGCGTCTGTATTTTCGTTATACACTGGTAGTGAGTGAGTGATATTGGACACCCCCCAGGCCCGCCTCTTGGCCGACAAGAGAAATGACTTTTGGTAGCTGCTTGAGGGGGTGGATGGGGTGGCTTGGCGTCGTGTGTTTCCTGGAAGAGGCTGCGCAGAATTTGCTGCTACTTCCTGCGTTGCCCGAAACCCTTGTGCTTTGCAGATACTGTAAGAAATTATCGGAAACACTCTGCAATCCAAACAAGAATGAAATACGTACTCATTTTTTGCAAAGTATAAAAAATCTGTAATTATTACTACTATTTTGTTCCCTTAAATTAGTGGAGAGCTTTAATTGAATGATTAATGTGCTCTTAAAAAATTACGTTGATCCATTATAAAAAAAATTATTCGGCGTAAGGAGAAAAAATATCGTCCGTCTTAGTTGTCATAATTTATGCAATATATTTACTAAATTTTCTTTCAATATATTGAATTACTAAAAATATCAGGGAAGCAAAGTGACATTAATTGAATAATTAATGTGCTCTTAAAAATTACGTTGATCCATTATAAAAAAAATTATTCGGCGTAAGGAGAAAAAATATCGTCCGTCTTAGTTGTCATAATTTATGCAATATATTTACAAAAATTTTCTTTCAATATATTGAAGTACTAAAAATGTCGGAAGGCAAAGTGGCATTAATTGAATAATTAATGTGCTCTTAAAAAATTACTAGGATCCATTATAAAAAAAATTATTCGGCGTAAGGAGAAAAAATATCATCGCCCGTCTTAGTTGTCATAATTTAAGTAGTAGTAGTATTAAATAATTTATGCAATAAATTTGCAAAATTTTTCTTTCAATATATTGAATTACTAAAAATATCAGGGAAGCAAAGTGACATTAATTGAATAATTCTTGTGCTCTTAAAAAGTTACGTTGATCCATTAAAAAAAAATTGGCAAAAAGAGAATAAATATAGTCCATCTTAGTTGTCATAATTTAAGTTGTGGCATTAAATAATTTATGCAATATATATTAACTAAAATTTCTTTCAATATATTTAACTACTAAAAATATAGGAATGAGCTCTTAAAAATTACGTTCACCAATTAAAAAAAATTATTCGGCGTAAGGAGAAAAAATATCGTCCGTCCTGGTTGTCATAATTTAAGTAGTAGTAGTATTAAATAATTTATGCAATTAATTTGCAAAAATTTTCTTTCAATATATTGAATTACTAAAAATATCGGAAAGTGCTCTTAAAAATTAACTTGTTCCATTAAAAAAAATTATTTGGCGTAAGGAGAAAAAATATCGTCCGTCTTAGTTGTCATAATTTATGCAATATATTTAATAATTTTTCTTTCAATGTATTAAATTACTAAAAATATCGGAAAGTGCTCTTAAAAATTACGTTGGTCCATTAAAGAAAATTATTCGGCGTAAGGAGAAAAAATATCGTCCGTCCTGGTTGTCATAATTTAAGTTGTAGTAGTATTAAATAATTTATGCAAAAAATTTGCAAAAAATTTCTTTCAATATATTGAACTAATAAAAATGTCGGAAGGCAAAGTGACATTAATTGAATAATTAAAAAATTACGTTGATCCATAAAAAAAATTATTTGGCGTAAGGAGAGAAAATATCGTCCATCTTAGTTGTCATAATTTACGCAATATATTTACTAAATTTTCTTTCAATATTTTGAATTACTAAAAAATATCGGGAAGCAAAGTGACATTAATTGAATAATTAATGTGATCTACAAAAATATACGTTGTTCCATTAAAAAAAATTATTCGGCGTAAGGAGAAATTATTTAATACTACTACATAAATAATTAGTTGTCATAATTTATGCAATATATATCTACTAAATTTTCTTTTAATGTATTGAATTACTAAAAATATCAGGAAGAAAAGTGACATTAATTGAATAATTAATGTGCTCTTAAAAAGTTACGTTGATGCATTATAAAAAAATTATTCGACGTAAGGATAAAAAATATCGCCCGTCTTAGTTGTCATAATTTATGCAATATATTTACAAAAATTTTCTTTCAATATATTGAATTACTAAAAGTGACAGACAGCCAGCTCCCTCCCTATCTCTACTGCCAATTGCTCAGCCTCCGAGGTTCATTAATCATCATCTTCTTCTTCGTTGCCTCAGAAATCAAATATTGGTTTGTGACGACTCGGACGTGAGAGAGTGATTAATATGCGATGTATGTATGTTTGCTTAAAACCCGACGCGATGCTGACGTGGCGATGTCTGATTGGTTCTCGGGTCTTGTCTGATCCGTTAAACAAACTTATCCTGCTCCTTACATAAGCAATTCAGCTTCCAATACAAGGGGGGGAAAGGAAAGCCATGTTGATAATACATCAATTAACGACTTATTTGGGTGCATACAGATTAATCAATCAAGTTCGTTGTGAAGTTAATTACAGGCATAAAAATAATTTTGGGAGAAGTTTTAAATTTCAAGTGGACAACATTTCATTAATCTACAAAACATTAAGTTTTGAATTTAAAAAAATATATAAATAAACATTTTGATTGGCTGTAATTGCAATTGTAGTCCTTATATTTTTTGAATCAAAATTGAACAATTTATATTTTAAAGAAATATTGAACCATTTAATTTTTTTCTTTTGTGCGATTCACTCCTTAGACTGGTCTGAAGCAAACCTATCTTGCGCAA
The DNA here is from genome assembly GCA_034510155.1 of Eucriotettix oculatus. Taxonomy (NCBI): domain Eukaryota; kingdom Metazoa; phylum Arthropoda; class Insecta; order Orthoptera; family Tetrigidae; genus Eucriotettix; species Eucriotettix oculatus. The sequence goes on from CM067381.1 coordinate 78,348,324, forward strand.
GCCTTTTCATTGACACGTAACTTTAACGTCCCACTTCATCCTCCTCCCTGCTCTAGCCTCCTGTTTTTTTTCCCAGCCAATAGAGATCTTTTTTTGTTGTTGAGGATATTACAGAATTATATTGTATACATACTTTTCTCGTTTCTGTGTGTGGAGCTCGTGATCCGTCACTCGACTGTTCAAAGAAGAAGGAGGAGGATGAGATTTTTAGGATTGTTTTGGGAAAGAAATGTCACTCGACTGTTCAAAGAAGAAGGAGGATGAGATTTTTAGGATTGTTTTGGGAAAGAAATGTCACTCGACTGTTCAAAGAAGAAGGAGGAGGATGAGATTTTTAGGATTGTTTTGGGAAAGAAATGTAACTTGACTGTTCAAAGAAGAAGGAGGAGGATGAGATTTTTAGGATTGTTTTGGGAAAGAAATGTAACTTGACTGTTCAAAGAAGAAGGAGGAGGATGAGATTTTTAGGATTGTTTTTGGGAAAGAAATGTAACTTGACTGTTCAAAGAAGAAGGAGGATGAGATTTTTAGGATTGTTTTGGGAAAGAAATGTAACTTGACTGTTCAAAGAAGAAGGAGGAGGATGAGATTTTTAGGATTGTTTTTGGGAAAGAAATGTAACTTGACTGTTCAAAGAAGAAGAAGGAGGATGAGATTTTTAGGATTGTTTTGGGAAAGAAATGTCACTCGACTGTTCAAAGAAGAAGAAGGAGGATGAGATTTTTAGGATTGTTTTGGGAAAGAAATGTCACTCGACTGTTCAAAGAAGAAGAAGGAGGATGAGATTTTTAGGATTGTTTTGGGAAAGAAATGACGATTCTCTCAAAATCCTTCTAACCTGGTCAAAATCATGGCGTCATCACCTTGTAACATTAAAAAAAATTTGCTGATATCAAAATTGTTTAATTGTTTTTTTTTTGAGTATAACAAGTTTCAGGTTTTAGCAAAGGGGGACCGTGGTTATTGTTATTTGTGTATTTATAGGTCTTGAGTTTTCTAAGCAACAGGTTCCAATCCTAATTGTGTAATGTCAGTGTAAGGATATTTATTACTTCCCTTTCAAAAAAATCTCTTAAAGTTTCGGTATTTATTTGGGACATGAAGGAAGGTTATGCCATCAGTTCTCCCCCTTGTAACATTTTTTTTTCAAGTGTTGGCGGGTCGACAAACTTGCTGCTGCGCCTTTGTATCAACCAACCTCAAAGGATGTGGAGCAAATGTCAGTTTTGAAGTATTTACAGTTATGTTGGTAGCATTTTGTAGAAGAAACGGCGGGTGAATTGCTCTGGGTTTAGAGCGCCCTTTGAGGGCTTAAGTTGTCAGTTTTGGCTTTGTTTTAGTGTGGTCCAGGGTCACGCCTCGCCGTCATCTTGGAGGCCCTCCACTAAATTACAAAGGCAACGTTTGTGTATTTGGTTGTTTCGACTTGGGCTTGTAATAACAAGCGCTCTATTTTCCAACAACAAGTTTTGAATAGCTTCTGAACTATGAAACAGAGTGCGCTCGTCGTCCCTCCACCTTATAAATAACGGAGACTTCTTCCAACAACTCTTTTTAATGTGTTGCTATAAACTATGGCCCCCCATCATGATGGTGGAAGAAGGTCGGAATTGGTTCATGGAACGTGAATGGTTTCGTTTTCCCGGGTTAAAAAAGTATATTATTCTGCGAATGTCTTAATCTTTCTGCCAGCCATGCTGTAGACTATCGAATGATCGACAAGGTCTCTCTACTGCTGTAAAGTATTATTATTCCGCGAATGTCTTAATCTTTCCGCCATGCTGTAGACTGTAGAATGATCGACAAGGTCTCTCTACTGCTGTAAAGTATTATTATTCCGCGAATGTCTTAATCTTTCCGCCATGCTGTAGACTATCGAATGATCGACAAGGTCTGTCTACTGCTGTAAAGTATTATTATTATTTCATATTATTCTGCGAATGTCTTAATCTTTCCGCCATGCTGTAGACTATCGAATGATCGACAAGGTCTCTCTACTGCTGTAAAGTATTATTATTCCGCGAATGTCTTAATCTTTCCGCCGCCATGCTGTAGACTATCGAATGATCGACAAGGTCTCTCTACTGCTGTAAAGTATTATTTTTTTTCTTCATATTATTCTGCGAATGTCTTAATCTTTCCGCCATGCTACAGCATGCTTTCCGCCATGCTGTAGACTATCGAATGATCGGCAAGGTCTCTACTGCTCTAAAGCATTATTATTATTATTATTTCATATTATTCTGCGAATGTCTTAATCTTTCCGCCAGCCATGCTGTAGAGTATCGAATGATCGACAAGGTCTCTCTGC